>DWAN01000708.1:0-21585 GCA_018230445.1 Heliconius hewitsoni | reverse complement strand
TTGCCTCGACGCCAGAGCGAATAAATGGAAATATAAATTTAAGTAAATATTTCATCTCGAACCCACAACCAGTCGGTTTTACAGACACACTTTGTGCCCCTGCGCCACGACTGGCCTTAAAGCCTGGTACTAGGTTCCCTCCGCCTTCGACCTTGCAAATGGTCCAAGTGCTCTAACTACTAAGCCACTACAATTTTATCGGGCAACGTCGAAATTGTTACACGATTGTTTAATATTTTGAGGAGGTTTTTATAAATTGTCGTTCCCAAATATAATCGCTAAGTATAATCATTAGGCAAGAGAATACAATTTATTAAACATTTTATGTTATTTTCATTTGTAATTAATAATATATGTAGTAATAGTGATTATAGTTAATTTTTTTTAGTCTATGATGACTGATTATTTTCTTTCCTAAGTGTTGAATAACATTTTTAAAACTAAAAAAATATTTTCATTTAATCACTTATCTATTTCATTATCGATGCCCTATTGTCGAAGGTCGAATCTATACTTAGAAAAAATCATTAAGTTATTAATAACAACTCAATTTCAACTTTTTAAGGTCAGTTAAGTTTTGAAGATATTTTTTAGCTTCACACAGTATATTGCACATGGCAGAGTTGGCAGAGGAAACCTAGTGTCAAGACTGCCCGTTCCTTACTTTACTTGAAGTTCTAGAGGCGTCGAGTGACAGAACTTCTTTCCGCGCTTTGTCTCGTCACCAGAGCGAGGAAATGAAAATATTAAATATCTCAACCCTCGAGCGGGCATCGAATTCACACCTGTCGTATTTACAGTTTTACATTCGCAACCCTGATAATGAGGTAATAAATAAAAAATAAATGTTTAGTTTTTGTAATATATTGGTATACCTTGAGGTCGGCGTGGCGCTGCGGGTCGCCGGGCGCGCCGGCCAGCTCGCCCGCGAAGTAGCGGCGCGCGAGCGGCCACAGCGCGTGCAGCTCGGCCGCCAGCGCGCCGCACGCCGCGCCGCACCAGCCCGCGCTGTCCGCCTCGCGCTTGCGTCTGCCTTTCATGGAATACTGCGTCACAATACGCTCAACTTTCTATTATATTTATTTTTATTGACATTTTTAACCGCTTTAGTGAAGTATACCTTTGTCGCCAGATTCTTGTTCGTCTTTGTGTTTGAAATGCTCCTTCACTTTATTCATGAGACTGACTAGATAGTCCTTGCGAGTAATGATAGCGATCCACGCCGCGTCCCCTTCGAAGTTCAGGCTGATGAGTAACCTAGAATATTTAAACATTAAAATTATAATTCGACCCTGTTGACTTCTTGTAATTTATATTCTAATTAATAATGATTTTCTTTGTTTTTTGTACATTTAAAGGTACGTCTGTAAAATTATTATTTTACAGTAAGGTCGACAAGTCGCCGCCGCCCTGAAGTCAATTGTAGATGGATGCGTAGATTTTATATTAGAGCGCAAAAAAATAGCCTAATGCCAAAGTGCCAAAATGCGAAACTACAAAAAAACATAAGCTAGTTGTCATTAAAATATTTTATTTAAATTATTTACTAAGTGACTAAATTGTTTATTGCCTTAATAATTCATACCTTATATATTTGGTTTGTTCTTGAACATTGACAGGCATTGTTTTCATTCTGGTGTGTAAGTTCTCTTTTAAATCTTCTATTTTCTTATCAATTTCAATAAGAATCTTTTGAAATAGCTGCAAAAATTAATTAAAACAAGTTAATTTATATCATTATATTGAAATTATTAACTTAATTATTAATAAATTCTGAAACTACTGGTGAGCTTTACCATAAGAAAAATGGGTGACTTATAAGATATACGAATAAGGTCATAGTCGAAGCCCGGCCTAACCGGGAACAAAGTGATGCTATGTATATGGTGGGATTAGAAAGGAATCGTCCACTACGAGATAACTTTACCCTATAGCAAAAATGGGGTAAAATTATCGATAAGAAAAGCTATTGAGATTATCGGTTGCAGCTGGTGGATTTTTTTTATTAGAAAGCGACGTAGCTTGATTAGAACGTATAGCTTAGTGGTCTGTGCGTTTGGTCAGTTTCCACGAGGCGCGGGTTCGAATCTTGCTATGTTCAAATTTTTATACGTTTTTTAAATAATTATTAAACATATTGCTGGTATGTTCATTGATAAGTTCAAAGTACTTGTTTATTTTAATATAATTTTTAGGGATTTGATTCGCATGTTACTTTATACTGCATTACAAAGAAAACTTGCATGGAGTAAACATACCTTAACATCAGTATTTCCAAATAAATTTTTCACCCTTGTATAATCATTGACTACCAAGTCATATTCCTTTTTTCTTATGTTCTTGTCAATTGAAGCAGGAAGTTGGAAAAGAAATTTATGTCGCGTAAGTAATGAGAGAGCTTCCCGAGTTTTGTCAGCATTTTCTTTGCGAGACAGGATCTCGGAAAATAGCGAATCAGCGAGGGAAATAGATTCTGTAATGAAAAAATATGTTAACCAGAAAAAAACATGGCTCACTGGATTGAAATGAATTATAAGGTTCAGCCTATCCTGCTATTTGCCTGTTGTTGCGTGAAGTTTCAAAAACAAAATAAGTAATAAATTTACACCTTTCAATATCCATATTTATATTATAAAGTCGAAAGTAATTGTCTATCTGTCAGTCATCTTTGTGACGTAATCACGTGTATTTCACATAGAGATACTTTAGAGTCTTGGAGTGAAAATAGGCAATTTAATCTACTCCTTTTATCTTTGTTTTTTCAATTTCGTTGTTTTAAAAAAATGGTTTTCCTGAACGCTTACCTGGTGTGCCCTAACTTAACATTATGACGCGCATAAAATCAATTTTCTACACAAATATTGTTCTGTAAAAAATAAATACAAATAAAATTACGCGATAGTCTCTCTGAAGGTTGAGCCATAGTAACCATTTTAATATACCTATTTTAATTTTAATTTATCGGGTTATTGTTAATATATTTTTATAGTTTGGTATTAATCCTTATCAGAATAAATATAACAGTAATCTTTTGCATTTCTCTAGATTGAATTTGTACTTTACTGTTCATCATCATAATAAATACTTATCATAAATACATTATAGCAAATACTTATTAAAATTGTTAGGAGATGTCACAGATTCAAAATGACCTAGCTGTATGCGGGGGTCACAGAATGACGGACTCGAACGAGTAGATGGAGGCGAAATTGATGATTTTGTCAATTTTCATACATTCTCGATCTACTAATGTTTGTGTAGTTATATGCTGTTTTTTATTATTATAATCCATATTTTTATTTGGTTCCCGCTTATTTGGGTAGTAGATTAGTTAGATTTTTTATTTCTCAGTTAAGCTAATTATATTATTTTGCTATATTGTGTTATTATATTTCGTGTATCTTTAAACTTTGATACCTTAATAAAAAAAATCAGCTTCACGCTGTATCCCGCACAAAGCTGGTTAGGCAGAGGGAACCTAGTGTTGAGACACTCCATTTCCCACTTTCTGCTGAATTCTGGAGGCATTGCGTGTTGAGTGGCAGAACTCAACGCCGCGCTTTGCCTCGACACCAGAGCGAAGAAATGAAAATTTATATTTCTATAATCTACTAAATTTATATTTAAGTAAATATTTCCTCTCCTCTAGTGTGGATCGAACCCACAACCAGTCGGTTTTACAGTCACACTTTGTGCGCCACAACTGATACTTTTATATACTTCTTTTATATTGATAATATTAATAATATAGTTGATTTTGTTTATTTTTGTTGTCAGTAATTACTATCTAATAGAATTTGGCTAATTTCTTTTAGTTAAATAAACTATTTTTTTAATCATTTAAATAAGGTATTTTTTCTAATATTAAAATTTTTATTTCTCCTACTTATTATCCTTTTTTTCCTTATTCTAGTTATTTAGGTTTGTATAACATAATATAAACCTAAAATAAAAAATTAAAATACATTCTTAAATATCTTTAATAGCGGGCAAGCGGGTGAACCGGCGCGGGTCCGCTAGTATTTTTTGATATATTTTTTAGCAATATTTTTATAACACATCCACTCCAATGTGAGAGATAATGAAGTAGATAATAGTTATATAAAAATGTTTATCACCATGGCAGGTGATATTTTCGATAGTTGTTTGAAATAGAACATAAATTAGGCAATACAACAAACAGAATTGAATGCTAAGAAGTGTGTAGAAAATATGATTATGAAAATATGAAAAATATGTTTGTTGTGTTGTGTGTCGTAGTGTAAAAGGAGGCAATCATACACTATGACATACAATAGAACGAAACATGTAAATGTTTATAATACAAAAATTAAACACAATTGTTTCTGTAAACTGGCTATTATTTTTTTTTTGATCATTGCAAGCCCCTTATTATCATATAATAAAAAAAATCAAAGATTATAACATACCCTCTATAGCAGCTTGAAGACTAGGTAAGGGTTCTTTTCCACTCTTTCTCTGGTCATCTTCATACATATTCTTTAACAAAACTAATCTGTCCAATTGATCCATAACAGCACCTGTATTAGCTTTTAAAAAACTTAGTTGACCTTCTTTTTGACCCTCAACCTAAAATAATTTATTTTTTTATTGCATTATTATATTACTTTTAAACAAATCTAGGGTTCAAAATCAGTCAATCTTTTGAGGCATTTTGAACATGTAGAAATTATAAAAATGTGTTACTGTGAGACATTAGCCAAGATCCATCTCTGAGCAACAATAAGTAATTGAGATGGTCAATAAATACCTTTCTTTGTAAAAACACCATCCCAGCCTTGAGATCTTCAAAAGATGTATTGCTATGATGTTCCAACAGATACCAGCCTGGGTGAAAATTTTCATCAGACAAATTTCCTGATCTAAAATATATTTCAATTACATAACATTCACTTGATTGATTTTATTTATTAATAAAAAAAATTATAAATTATTTATTAATAAAATTGGGATTTTATAGTTCTAACAATTATGTCATGCCATGTATAGATAGATAATTTATATTTATTTAGCATTATCTTCATACCAGATAAATATATATTATTTATTAAAGCTCTTAAAGTTTGTATATTTCTATTTTAAAAAAGGATGTAATGTTCTATATAGCTTTTTATATTTATAGTGTATATATTTGTAATATTACCCATCAGGATATAATTCATGTAGTTCTTCTTCTGGAAATTTACAGTCTTCTCCCTCTGTAGACAAACCCAGAGGATCAGGGGGAGTGTAAGCTGTTGGTGACATTGGTCGCCTACCCCATGGCAAAGATGGTGGTGCAGCTTCTTCCACCCACACTGCACTCTCCTTCACAGGCCCTATTGACTCATGATACCCTAAATACAAAAAGGAATTTTAGTCAATTTCTTTTTCCTACAATAAAAAATTAATCAGTATTTAGTATACCTCTAAATTGTACAGTAGATGTCCCTTCACCACCAGACTTCGTTGTGACAATAATATCACCTCGTCCTTTACATGGACCAGATCTAGCTATAATCTTGTTTTTACTTTTCCATTCTGCTGATAGCAAACAGTCACATCCACAAATTTTTAAGCCTAAAAAATAACATTTAATGCATATTAAAATAAGTCGGCTATCGTTTATATTACATATTACTGAGAATGAGAGTTACCTATTAAATCAGTAGCAGTTGCTCCTAAAAACTCCCCTCGGATTGTTACTCTAGTACCAGGGGGCCCCTCTTTGGGAGAAATTCCAGTTACAACAGGAGGAGGCCCCATTATCTGTTAGAAATCGATATACCGTAAGTAATAGATTTATATTTTTTTTAAGTAAAAATAATTGAGATTATTTAAATTGAATAATGTTTGACAAAACTGTTTTTCTGCTATTTATGACATTTCATATTATATAAAATTGTCAATTCGTAAATGTCAAATCTATTTACTAATAAGCATTTAGGGATGAACAAGCACCGTAAGTAACTCCAAACAGTAATGAAATTATATAAAATCATGAAGCATAAAACCATAACAAAATATAATATAGAGTAATTCGTATACATATTTACATTTTAATGTCAAATAAACCTAATGTGTAATAAAAAAAAATATTTGGGCATTTATTTACTAATTTTGAAAATGATAGCTTCGTTGTCTTTGTTAAAAATGCTCATTTAATTTTTAATTATTATAATTAACTTATTTCTTTGTAAAAATCTGTACACTTGATTTAACATTTTATTAAATATACATTTTTCATTTTATTTTTTCAGTTAACAGTCAATGGGTTAAGTGTCATAATTGTCAACTGTCGATAGGTGAAGGCTATTAAATTGGGCAATGTTCATCGCAGATAGCTGTCATGTTGGGCTGATCCGTGATACTTCGATCTTCGGCAGTGCAAGTGGGGTGTTTTGGGGGCGTAGTTACATTTATCAATTTTAAAACAACAATAATCATGCAGTATGCTTATCTTTGACACAAGCAAGTAAATATTTATAAAACTACAGAAATGGCTCACTCTAGCTTCAGGTAAAATTCATAATAATTCACCGTGTTTGCTCAAAATATAACACAATATTTATTAAATGATATGTTTTAGTTCTGTGGATGAATATGGTTTCGAGAGACACGATGATTTTGATTATGAAAGTTATGAAGAATTCATGTCTGTTTACTTAAAAGTTTTGGCTTCAAGAGCACAAAAATGGTCTCTTTTATTGGGAGAAGGAAAGTCGGTCAAGCGAACAAATATGGTTAAAAGATATGTACGCAAGGGCATCCCAAGTAAATATATACAAATTAACATTTATTTTAATTATTTTAAAACATATATTTTTAGCAATATATCTTATTTTCTTTTAATATAGAAAATAAAATTGTTGCTTTATTATTTTCATTAAGAGTTGTACTTACTTGTCCTTTTTTTCTTTTATCTAGGTGAGCACCGTCCATCTGTATGGATGGCAATTTCAGAGGCAGATAAAATGAAAGATCAAAACCCAGACTTATACCAAAAAATTCTAGACAGTCCCTTTGAAAAAGAATTAGTAGATCTTGTGAAAACAGATTTACCTCGTACATTTCCTGATAATATTTATTTTTCCAAAGAAGCTAACCATCAAGCTCACTTATTCAATGTTCTTATTGCTTATGCTCATAATAACAGAGTAGTTGGATATTGCCAAGGATTGAATTACATTGCTGGTAAATATTATTTTTAATAACGTAAAACAATGTAATAAATTACTTTACCAATATAAATTATTTTGATAGACAGTAGCCTAATGTTGCATTAGTAAAATAGATACTATGTGATGGATTTTTAAAATATTCAATAAGCATGAATATTGGAACAAATAGGTATATCTTTTTAAATTATAAAACATTTTCTTTTAAAGGTTTGCTTTTGTTAGCTACAAAAAGTGAGGAGACATCGTTTTGGCTTTTAAAGGTGTTAGTTGAAAAAATACTCCCCGACTACTATACAAAGACTATGGATGGTCTAATTGTGGATATTGAAGTGTTGTCTGAATTAGTAAAATCTAAGGCCCCTGATGTTCACCAACATGTGATTAACTTAGGTTCGTGCTCACATTTCGCAACAATGTTATCTTATTTATCATTAAAGATTACTCATGGTCTATCATTGATAGGAAAAACTGATGTTATAACATCATAAATGTGTATAATGCCGATTTTATCAACATGATTTTTATTTTAAGAACCAATTATAATAACAATTTTATATAATGACTATTATAATTAAATTATAATGGCCTAAGATCCCAGTGCATAGATCTGCAGGTATCTGTTTTTTTAATGAAACTTATTTTTGAGAATGATACCAAGATAAAAGAATAGATTACACCACAGTTGCCTAGAAGAATTGTGCCGCAATCACTGTACCACAAGTTTAATTAAAGGTGATTGTGGCACAATTCTTCTATGCAACCCTGGTGTAATCTATCATGTATCATTCTTAAAAATAAGTTTCACTAGAAACAACAGATTCCTGGATATTTATGCACTGGGATATCAACTTTTAACTCTGTAATTATAATGACATAGTTAAATAATTACAGCAATGTAATTACTATAATGTAATTATTTTATTTAAAATATTTAAAAATTGCAATTATATTAGTCACACTAATATAATTTTCCTTTATGACATTTATTTATAATATTTTATATTTTCTAGAAAATGATCCTGATTACAATCCTTTTCTTGCTTGTCTGAGATAAATGCTTTTTAATGTTTATTATTGTGCACTTTATTGGTTGGTGTTTACTTTCTAAATTATATTAAATTTGTATTATAATCTCATTTTTTTAAAGGTTTACCCTGGGCAGTTATAACTACCAAGTGGTTTGTCTGCCTATTTGCTGAAGTACTACCTATAGAAACTGTATTACGCATATGGGATTGCCTTTTTTACGAGGGTTCCAAAATTTTATTCAGAGTTTGTCTAACACTCATTAAAAACAACAGAGCTTCCATAATGGCTTGTAAAGATTTCACCTCCTTGGCTGAATGTTTTAAGGCCATAGTAAAAAATGTTAGTGCATTGCACTGCCATGAATTTATGCAGGTAAGATGATGAACACATCAATAACAGATATATTTTATAATAATATATAAAATGTATGTGTATACACTTCTATACTGACTGGATATGAATTTAAAATATCCATTTATGATTATAATTACAAGATTTACAAGCCAGTTAGTCATGGTCTGTAGCATTTAGTGTTTAGAATAACAGGAAACTAATTGTTTTAACTTTTATAGTCTGTATATACAAAATAATATTTGTGTTCTAGGTTTATATTAGCATTTATAATAATTTCTTTCATACTCTTAGTATTAATTGAAAAGCTATAAAAACCTTTGGTTTAATTAAAAAAAAATTATTACATAAAATATTTAATAGTTAGAGTAGTCATTTAACACACTGTTTGAAAATCAGTGTCAACATATATAAATTAATACTACTTATTTTGTATTTTTAGTCAATATTCAAAGTACCCGGGACTTTATCAAATGCTACAATACTAAAATTGAGAGCCCGTTTTGCAAAGCAACGTCGAGAGCAGCAGCAAAAAGAGCCACGGTGAGCCGAAAAATGGTGCTTTAATGTGACCCAAGAAACTTTTGATCTCATCTTTTCAAATAATTTACCAAATTCTGTTATCTTTTTACAGAGATATTTATCAAACTATCCAAACAAACAAAATTAATATCAAATATTCTAAACTATATTTATTAACATTGAACTTTTTCATATTGTGTGTGTGTGTGTGTTTTTGTCACCCACCTAGCATTGCTATATATTTATGTGTACTAATTTTAAGTTGTTCACGTTTTGTGTAATGCCACTCAACACGCAATGCCTCTAAAATTCGGCAGAAAGTGGGGAACAGTGTCCTAACACTAGGTTCCCTCTGCCTACCCTGCTGTGTGCGGGATATAGCGTGAAGCTGATTTAATTTAAAATCAGTTATGTTTTATGTTGCAATCCTAATGTTATGTTTTATGTTGCAATCCTAATGTTTTTAAATTAGTAATTAAAATATATTAACAAAACTTGTATTTACATAATTACTAGAACAATCCCTTATCAAGCACTGCAGATGGTACAGTGTTGAATAGTTATCATTTTTGGCTGTCATCTATATTTTGGCTAACATTGTCCTTACTTACTACATATTTTTTTATATGAAAAAATAAAACTTTTTTTCTGTTTTATTTGATTATAATATTTATTATGACAATTATATTGTAGTTATGGACAAGGATAGTATTAATTGATTATATTTTAAGTTCTATTATAATTTATATAAGGCCAATAAACTACGCCAGGTGTTTTTTATATGCAAACTCTTTGAAAATATATTAACACTGCACATTATTACAACATACATACATGTTTGTAACATGTGTTTTTGAATTTACAGGACACAGTTGATTTATTTTAAATAATACTGGTAAGAGCAGTAAGAGTGCATGTATAAAGAGGTTGATGACAGTGGACAAAGCGAAAGAGGTATGTAGAGACCGTAGGGTTTAGCACTCTGTTGTCTCTGACTACCCCACTAGGGTTACAGTGTGAAGCTAAGTTAAATAATACAAATTATTTCTAGCAGATTTAAGTATTTATTTTTATGTAAGTTTTCCCATGAGTGAGATATATTATAGCTTGATTATATAATATATAAATTCAAAAGCACTACCAAAACAGTTCATGTAAGAACTATTTTTATTTATTATTTGTACTTATAGTAACTACTCTTACTGTATACTCAAAATTATTAATTTTCTATATTAATCTATTGTTTAAAATATGAAAAACAACTCAAACCTCAGAACATTTTTTATGCATATTTACAACTGCAATGTATAGGTTTTTATAATTGCAGACACTGCTTATCAGTCATTTTTATAAATCTTGATGTTTTAGGCTTAGCTTGGTTAACGGTAAGGATTTTCTTAACTTAAGATTGTGAACTCTTTATAATAATATAATAAAGTATTCAGATGTTAAATTTTACCTTTATTTTCTTAAATGATTATTATGAATATAAATTATTCAAAGAAATACATACAATACTCTAAAGATTGATGTTTACTTTGTTTTTTATACAAAGAAGGAGGATCTATTTTATTGAATATCTACATTATTCAGGAGTTATGATTTTCCACTTTCTAATATATCTTTGGCTTCATTTATTTTGGCAGCAATTAATGGGGAACCACCTTTGTCTGGATGATTAAGCAACATTATCCTTCTATGTGCTTCTCTTATCTAAAAAAATATATAAATGAATTACTATTATATATTATATTTATACCACATTTATTTATGTACTACAAATACAATTAGAAAAAATAATGTAAAATTTAATTTAAACCTTGGATTTATTAGCTGTAGGACTAACACCTAAAATTAATGATGCTTCTCTTTTAGTCATTTTTGGTTCGAAGCCACCCTTGTAATATTTAGAATTTGCCAAACTTTCGGTATCAAATTTCGGGAGATTTTTCATAGCTTCTGCAAATTTAACGGAAGCGTTGGGCATTTGTCTCATAGCGTATCTACCAGCAAACCCTACTGCCGCCATACCTAAGCCAGCTAAGATTATAGAGCTAGCCTGAAAATAATTTTTTTTTTGATTACTTAATTGAGAATGCTTTAATTAGTAATATTTAAGTTCCCTTGAAGGTTATGTTACATACCATTACGTATATAATAATTCATAAAACTAATTTAAAAATGTTATATTGAAAGGCAATTTATAATTTAATATAACAAGCACTTAATTTCATATATTTTGGTAAATTTCATCACACAAAAAGTGCGTAATACAGATGTTTCTTAAATTTTCTAAGTAATCAGACATTTATGATTGAAGCTTGAACATGACATTTTAAATGTCACTATGACAATCATAAATAGCAGCAGATAAATAACAAAAAATAGAGTACAAATAGTTTTATTAAAAAATAAATAGCAATTTTTGATATGAAGGGTACGGAGCACCATCTCCTATTAGACTTCAGCTAGAAAAGTGTCCGCAAGTAAGCAATAAATTATAGTTCAAAATTCGAAACAGAAGTGGCGCTAATATGAAGAAAGGTATGACATGATCTGATAAATTTTAGAAAACGTGAAATGTATTGAATTAGGATAAATAATATTGTTAATCAATTTCAGAAAGGAGAAACTTCTCAATTCAGTTGGTTTATTTTTTTAAGTATGTACACCAATTACGCCGATATTTTTGAACCACTTTTTGTTTGATGCGTAATTATTGCCATTTGAAAAAATTTAATTCAGTTTGGCCCACTAGTTTCTATTTTATGAGCATTTTTGCTTATTTAAACGATGTCGTTTTTACCTTATTTTGTATACGGCATCTGTTTGTATATTTGATATCATCTTCCGTAGGCGTACCTTACAGTAAATGCTATTTAATGTTTACAATAAAAAATAACTTTAATATAATATAAAAAATAAATATAATCGCCTGGCCGATGTGAAACATCGTGTTCGTACAAGTAATATGAATAAAAGAAAATTAAATGTAGCATAATGAAAATATTAAGTATTACGACTTTCTTAAAGAAAGTGAGTGACTTACAACATACTCATACATATGTAATAAGTATTTATTTTCATCTAATATAGAATTCGATATGTAACTTAGAATAGCGTGGCGACCCGTCGACGATCGAATGATCCGTCTTGGTATGATCTAGAAATGTCCTATTGCTTTTTACAAAACTGTCTATTATAGACAGGGGCGGCTCTAGCTCATGTAGCGACCCCCGTGGCTATAACTATTAACTTTGCCGTCGTAACAAGAAAGTTTTTTTCATATTCCAATAAGTTATTTTATAAGTAGGTAAGGCTTACAATATGATCTTAGTTACGGGCTTTCTTCTTATTACGGCAGAATAGCACTAATTGTTTTTATGACTGTAGCACATCTCTGTTGTTGTTGTCATATCATTGTTGTACCATGATGGTCCAAGACGACGCGATAATATATGCATCACACACCCTGCACTATAAGTTAAGCCACCTCTGATTATAGATACTAAAAAGTAAAATTAAACAAATTAAGTATTTAGTTTAAAAGAACTGACTTCAAGAACTAACTAACTTAACAAACATTGTATTTAAAATATTTATTATGTAAACCTTTAATGTTAATACAATGTACTATTAGTATAATATACTATTAGTATTTGCTACCTACTAATAGTTTTGAAGCATAAAATTTAAGTGGTTAATGGCGATAAGCAGCTTTAAATGCACTAACTACTCTTTACTTAAGACGGACATTGAAACTACAAACAAGAACACAAGAATTAATTAAAGTAATTTTGCGCTATTTATTAAACCTGTTTATATTATTAAATTTTATTTGTTTAGATCTAACCATGTAATATGTTACATAGTATAAATTTAACGGTTGTCGTATATAATAATTAATTTAAATATATGAATATTGAAAATCAATACATTTTTGTGTTTATTTTGTTTTATAAATATATTTATTTTCATTATTTACTTTTTGTTAGAAAATGGTACTGGCAACACGATAAATAGTGCCGACCGCGTAAAATTTTATAAAAAAAAACTGAGCCTTTTCGAAGAGGTTCAACATGGCAGGAGATCAGGCGCAATTTTACCAATTACTAAATACAATATTGTCAATAGATAATGACATCAGATCCCAGGCAGAAGTGAGTATTATTTATATTAACTCTTAATAAAATAATGTATGGGTGGTTAAAACTATGCTTATATGAAAAAAAGGAAAAACTTGATAGTTGTGGCCTCGTGTCAAAACGTGGTCATGGAGGATAGACAATTTAATTACTTTTTACGTTAGGGTAAATCTACTATCTAATCATGCGTTATTCTTTTACAACTATAACTTTTTTCTATATTTGTGAATACGCAACTATATATACATTTTGTCTATCCTTCTACCACGTTAGCCATATCTTAGCGGCAAGTCGGTACATGTGGTTTTTCAAGTTTTGAAATGGTTAATTTGATTGAAAGGCAGAACTATTTATAATTAGAATTATTTTATGTTTTTTAAACATATATTGTATATTAAATTTTATATATGACTATTAAACACAAAAGTGCGCATTATTGGTTAGGAAGTTTTTGTATTTCAATTTGAATACCTCTAAATTTTGCCGTCAGTTTTTATTAAGTTATTTCTTTAATGTTGACAGAAAGTATACAATGATATACCAACGGAAACAAAGGTAGTTCATTTAGTCGGTGCTATACAAAATGCGGATCTTGGACAAGACTGTAGGGAAACAGCTGCCGTACTCCTACGGCGGCTGCTTAGTGCAGAATTCTTTGAATTCTTCCCAAAACTTCCTTTTGAACAACAAGCCATGCTCAGAGAACAACTTCTCCTTACACTGCAAATGGACGTTAACCAAAGTTTAAGACGAAAGGTAAGTGTGTTATATTTTAAAATTGTTTTTAAAAACAAATTAAATCCATAATTGTTTTAACAATATTTATAGGATACAAATATATTACTCATTAAAGCTGCCAAAACTTTATTCTTTGTCTGGTTACATTCATTAAACAATTATATGTTTGCAGTTGATGCTATTTATATGTAACAATGTCTCATATTGTGCTATTCTTTTAAATGGTTTTATGTATTCAAAAGTAAATAGTAGGCTTTACTTTTGCACATTTCCATGCTGGTCTTATTTTGAATATCAATCCAAAATGCTTCATTTAAACGTGACTCATAAAATGTGTTTCAATAGGTGAGCACCTCTACTGTAATCTAATTTTGGTCTACAATAGGTATTTGGTTGATTACTCATAATATATTTATACTATGCCTCGTTTTAGATATGTGATGTAGTATCAGAGTTAGCAAGAAATCACATTGATGATGATGGAGTCAATCAATGGCCTGAATTCCTTCAATTTATGTTTAATTGTGCTAGTGCACAAGATCCTAATATTAAAGAAGCTGGCATTAGGATGTTTACGTAAGTCAACATTTTATTATTCTAATAAAAACAAAAATAATTGAGGCTATCATAGCACATTAGCAGAGTCTATGACATGACAGTTGTGGGTTTGATTCCCACTTACCTGTTACTGTGTACTAATTAATTTCATTTCCTTAATCTTAAAATGAAACAAGGCATAAAGTTGAGTTCTACCACTCAACATGTAATGTCTCAAATATCGAGGATAAAGCGGGCTCTCTCTGCCTGCTATATGTGGCCTACAGTGTGAAGTATATATTTCTTTAATATAATTTTTCACTAAGATTTTACTGTTAATATATTTTGTATAATAGAAAAAAAATGTTAATGGGAAATAACTTAATACAGGTCAGTACCAGGAGTTTTTGGTAATCGTCAAAATGAAAATTTAGATGTCATTAAGAGAATGTTGCTCTCAGCACTACAGCCAACAGAGTCTGAAGCATTGCGCATGCAAGCGGTCAAGGCAGTGGGGGCTTTCATCTTGTTGCACGATAAAGAGCCAGCTATTCAGAAACATTTTAGTGACTTGCTCTTGCCTTTTATGCAGGTGCGTTATAACATGCATGAAGTTTGAAGATTTATAAAAATATGTTAAAAAGTTTTAGGTAAATTTCAGTGAATTTGTTAATGTGATATAGGATGATAATACATAGTGTTATTATAATTATGTTCTCATATTATTAATTTATTTTAGCACACAAACTCCTACGTGTACATTTTGTTATAATTTGTATACTGCCATAGTGTGCAATATTAAATTGAGGATTTCGCTAACACCGAACTTGCTATAGATCGGAGTTTGATAGTAGCCCTCAAAACAAATGTTTTTTCAAAAATTTATTCAGGACTAATAGACTATTTTTGTATGTATTTTTACTTAATTAAGTATATATTCTACAGGTTGTAGTTCAATCAATTGAAAAAGCTGATGATGATGCAGCTATTAAAGTCCTCATTGAACTTACTGAATCAGCACCTAAATTCTTACGACCACAAGTGGAAACCATATTCCAAGTTTGTATGAAAGTAAGTAAAATCCTTTATATTATCAAAACAAATTTATTTTCTACATGATATTTATGTGAAATACTTAATATTAAATGTCATACTAAACATTCATCAGTCAATAATTTAGTTACAGATAGTTAAGCTTGTTTTTAAGAAATCTTTTTTTTAACTGCTTATATTATTTGAATACTATTTATTGTGCAAATAAAAAAATAGATTTATGCAAAATAATCCTTTCTGTGTTTAATTATGTGAAAAATATCTGTGAAAGTATATGAGAAATTAGAGATTATCATAGCACAAAGGCACAGGTCGTAAGTTCCATTTCCAAGGCATGACATATTTATTTTCTCACTCTGATAACAAGACAAATTGCGGCGTTGAGTGCCCTCAACATGCCATGTCTCAAAAATTGAGTGGAACATGTAAAATGAAGTGTCTTAATATAAAATTCCCTTCATCAACCCTGAAAACCCAAAAGCTAGAAAAAAAATATAAATAGATTTTTTTCTCTTAGCTAATTGGCGACACTGATCAAGAAGATAACTGGCGTCAGCTAGCTCTGGAAGCTCTTATAACATTATGTGAGACAGCACCAGCAATGGTACGAAAGGTTGTACCAAATGCAATTCGTGTCCTCACTCCACTTATATTGGAGATGATGTGTGAATTAGATGAAGAACCTGATTGGTCTGTGCAAGATAACGCTGCTGATGATGACAATGAACTGTTAGTATGTTAGAGAAAATTTTAAAAATTATATTTTTTAATGTACATATACACATTACTGGTTGAAAACATAAATGTTTATGGATCACCTTGACCTGTTCTTGTGGTCAGGTTGTAATTTTGTTCCATATTTAGTAAGATTCATTCAATTAGCTTCATTAAGCACATACTATGAGGTTTCAAAGAGTCTTACAAGAGCAATTACCAAGATAATTAGCATCCTATGTTCCTTATACATTTGGATGTCAGTCCCTTGATTACAAATATTTTTTATAGATATACATATTTTTAATATTTAAGTTTTTACAATTAATAATGGTATAATAACCTTTACCTGATTTACTATATATACGTCAATTTGTTGAGGCCATCATAGCATAGTGGATTAGTATCTGACTAGAAGCAAGATGATTGTGAGTTTAATCCCTACCCTGGGGAATAATTATATTGAAATTATTATCTTGAATTCTGCCAGTCAATATGCAATGTAGTTGTATGTGAAAGTGGAGAATGGAATATCTTGAAACTTAAGTTCTTTCTGCCAATGCTTCATGGGTAAAAATGTGAACCTGCTCTATTATAAATTATTTTATAACACCAATAACAACCCAAATGCATATTTAAATATTAAATTATCACTTAACAGGAATTATGTCGCTGCAGAATCAGCTTTAGACAGAATGTGCTGTGGGCTTGGTGGCAAGATTATGTTAGGGCTTATCGTAGGCCAAGTACCTGAAATGTTGAGCTCAGAAGACTGGAAACGACGCCATGCAGCATTGATGGCAGTCTCCTCTGCTGGTGAGGGATGCCACAAACTGATGGAACAAATGCTTGACCAAGTTGTTTCAGCAGTTCTTAACTACTTAACTGATCCAGTGAGTTATATCTTATTTACTAAATATATTTTTTGTGAATAACTTTTTAAAAGACTTTTTATTTTAAAAACTGATATGAAAATTTTGTAATAGCACCCACGAGTCCGTTACGCCGCATGTAATGCAGTAGGTCAGATGTCAACTGATTTTGCACCAATATTTGAAAAGAAATTCCATGACAAAGTTGTGCCTGGGTTATTGATGGTACTTGAAGATAATGCGAATCCTCGAGTGCAGGTAAGGATTTATCATATTACTTAGACATTTTTATTCCTTAATATTTTATAATTTATTTTTAATATGCTATTGTTTGTAGGCTCATGCAGCAGCTGCTCTGGTAAACTTTAGTGAAGACTGTCCAAAGCCTATCTTAACTCAGTATTTAGGGCCATTGATGAGCAAGCTTGAAGTTATTCTTACTGCTAAATTCAAAGAGGTAATTGAATATATATAATTTTTTTATAGTTATAATATTACTGTTTTAAAGTACTTGAGTTTTATCCAATGTTCGTTAATGGCTAATTACATAACTTGATTTGGCCATTTCCATAACATTGGAAAATTAATAGTGACATTTGCTCCCTTTCTACCTTCTATAGTTAGTTAGGGATCTCAGTTCACTTACAAAAACAATTATCTTTACTTTAGTTAACCATGTGTTATAAGTAACATTTTAATAAATTAAATTCATACTATTTTTAGTTAGTGGAAAGTGGCACAAAACTTGTATTGGAACAAATTGTCACCACAATTGCCTCTGTTGCTGATACAGTGGAGAAAGACTTTGTGGATTACTATGACAGACTGATGCCATGTCTGAAATACATCATTGCCAATGCAACAACTGATGATTTCAAAATGTTAAGAGGGAAAACTATTGAGTGCGTCAGTCTTATTGGTATGTATATCGTCGAATATTGTATATAATGCACTTAGTCTAATATCTAGGTCTATTGGAATCCATACTTACCTAGCCTCTAGTATTTTTCTAATCCTCAGTGTGGAAATAACTTTAAAAGATATTGAAATATTCATAAATTTAATGTTATTATGTATTTATATATAATAATATTTGCCATTGATAATTCAAATTATTTTATATTGTTTACATTTAGGTTTGGCTGTAGGAGAAGAAAAGTTTATGTCGGATGCCTCTGAAGTAATGGATTTACTTTTAAAAACACACACAGAGGGAGAGCAATTACCAGCTGATGATCCACAGACATCTTACCTTATTTCAGCATGGTCCAGAATTTGCAGAATAATGGGTAAGATACTAACCTTAGCAATGTGTATGTTATAATGTATAATTTGTAAAGTATAGAAATGTTTTTAGAATTTTTATTATTAAAATATTTTTAGTACATTTAAAAATACGGATTTCTATATAAATTATAACTGTGCCATTTATTATATGATCATCCGCATAATTTTCGTTAAAAGGAGTCGAATTTTATTTTTCTTAATGTTAAGAAAAATATATGTTATTTTTTTTGGATAATGTACTCCTAGTACATTTTCCCTTCATGTATTATTATCTAGAGATATATATATAAAGAAATGTATCTAATAATTTTTATGTGTGTTTTTTAATCAACCAATATTTTTGATTAAACAGGCAAAAAATTCGCTCAGTACCTGCCCATGGTTATGGAACCAGTAATGCGTACTGCTGCTATGAAGCCAGAGGTGGCTTTGTTAGACAATGATGATCTTGAGGTCATTGAGGGAGATCTTGACTGGCATTTTGTCACATTGGGTGAACAGCAAAACTTTGGCATCAAAACTGCAGGTACAAAACTTAAATATAGAAATTAAGACTTGAAATATATTTGATACAACAAAATAACCTATTATGGGATACTAAATAATTTACATTGATTAAAAAGTCTATTATTTTTTTAATATATTCACAAATTCCCATACTACATGCCCACGTATTTGTAATAGTTTTATAGCATTGTATAAAAAAATCTGTTAAGATTTTATATTTGTCTTTTAAGATTGAGATCAGTCACGGCGCAGGGGCACAACCTTGTGACTGTAAACACGACAGAGTATGGATTCTATTTGATTGTGGGTCCCACTTGTATTAAATAAAATATTGAATATTTTCATTTCTTTGCTCTGGTGTCGAGGCAAAGCCAGGTGTTGAGTCCGGCCCCTCATCATGCAATTCCTCCAGAATACGACGAAAAATGGAGAGTGGAAGTGTCTTAATGGAAACCAAATATCTCGAGTGAATTTGCACTAAATAATAAACATTGTATTTTAGGTTTGGAAGACAAGGCCTCTGCTTGTGACATGTTAGTGTGCTATGCGCGCGAACTTAAAGAGGCGTTTGCAGAATATGCTGAAGATGTAGTAAAACTAATGGTGCCAATGCTCAAATTCTATTTCCACGACAACGTGCGCACGGCGGCCGCCGAGTCCCTACCCTATCTGCTGGAGTGCGCCCGCATTCGCGGCCCACAGTACATACAGGGAATGTGGGCATACATACTGCCGGAGCTGTTGAAAGCCATCGACTCTGAACCCGAGCAAGAAGTGCAAGTGGAGCTACTCAACAGTTTAGCTAAAGTAACCAAAATATCTATAATATATATAATAAACTGCTTTTGTAACTTTTTTTATACTAACTAACCTAATTTTTGCAGTGTATAGAGTTGTTGGGTGGTGGATGCTTATCGGATGAAATGATGGCTGAAGTTCTTCGTATCCTAAAGAAACTTCTCACAGAACATTTCGAGCGTGCCACTGAACGTCGCCAGAAACGAGCTGATGAAGACTATGATGAAGTAAGATTATTGTATAATGTTTTTTAATTAGTTAAAGTAAAATAGATAAGAAAGATACATATTAGAAATTTTATTTGTTAAGATATTGAATTTTTGGCAAACATACAAGATAAAAACGAAAACTAACTATTAATAACATTTTCTATGCCTATGTGGTCAGTCCCCATATATCATTCAAGCTTTTTTTTTAATTTGTAGGTAGTGGAAGAACAACTAGCTGACGAAGACAATGAAGATGTATATGGATTGTCCCGTGTGGCTGACGTTCTTCACGCCCTTATGTCTGCATACCACGAAAGTTTCTTCCCACACCTCGATTCACTTCTACCACACCTTGTACAACTGCTAGGCCCTGGACGCCCCTATGCTGACCGACAATGGGCTATTTGCATTTTCGATGATGTCATTGAGTTTGGAGGTAAGCTGTTGGTACCAAATAATAATATTTTGAGGTTTTCACATAATGTAATAATAAAGCCTTTATTAACAATCTAAATAATCATAATATAGAGTTTTTTTATAATATTGGGAGGTTTTCACATATATGGAGTAAAATAAAAAATTTTTTTTCAATAACTCACAGAGAATATTTATCTAATAACAAAATATTTTAGGTCCTGCATGTGTAAAATATCAAGACATATTTCTCGAACCTATGCTTAACGGACTACGCGAACCTGAACCTGAAGTAAGACAAGCTGCTGCCTATGGATGTGGAGTACTGGCTCAGTTCGGTGGACCACAGTTTGCGAGTGCCTGCGCTAGGGCAGTTCCGTTATTGGCCGCCCTCATCGCAGAGCCGGACTCACGTTCTGTTGAAAATCTAAATGCTACCGAAAATGCCATCTCCGCTGTTACCAAGATTATTAAATATAACCATTCTCAAATTAATAGGGACGAAATTATTAGGCATTGGTAAGTTAGAATTTTATAAGATGATGTTAAATATTTTTTTTTGTATTATTACTTTTTTTTTGTATTTTTGTATTATATTAATCATAATATATTACAGGTTGACATGGCTACCAGTAGTTGAAGATACAGAAGAAGCGCCTCATGTTTACTCGTTACTCTGTGAGTTGGTTGCAAGTGGTCACGAAGCGCTTGCAACTCCAGATGCACCTCAAAGAGTTATAGCTACAATAGCAGAGGCCTTTTTACAAGATGCTGTTCCCGAGGACAACCCAGTTTTTGCGCAAATGGTAGCCCTTGTCAGACAAATACAGGTAATTAATTCTATTTACTTGGTTTTTTTAATATGTTAAATTGAAAATAAATATCATTTTTTTATTTGTATCTAGTTAATAATATTTATTTTATTTCATTTTTTTTTTTCAGAGTAATACCGAGCTGTTTAATTCATGTGTGATGCCGCTGAGCAATGAGCATAAGGAAGCCCTCAAATTGGCGCTGTCCACCTAATGCCAATGTAACTTGTTAACTCTATTTATTCATCAAACGCCCCTCGCTCTCGCTCGCACCGCCTCCTTCGACGCCAGTTCACAAGCCCTGTGTCTATCCTGTGATTGACGTATCTTTGACTGCCTAAAATATGATAAAACTATAAATAATATTTACTGTTCAGTAATCAACTCTATGGTAAAAATATTTGAAAAAGTCTGTA
>DWAN01000707.1:0-21588 GCA_018230445.1 Heliconius hewitsoni | reverse complement strand
AGCTTGATGAGAACGTATGGCTTAGTGGTCAGAGCGCCTGGTCGGTTTCCAGAAGGTGCGGGTTCGTCCCGCTACGTTCAAATTTTTATACGTTTTCTAAATAAATAAGGTTCACACATTCCCCTTGCCTATTCTGTTTGTGCAAAAATTATATTTAAATTATTATTTATTTCTAATATTATTTTCCTTTCTATCGTTTGAACCGAGTTTATTTATATTGTCTTTTAATTTCTGCCAAATTTATATATAAATATATTATAAAATCTAATTTAAGCATAGTATTAAATCGGGACCTTCGCACTATATGTAAGCCACATAAATATACTGAAAATAAAAGTCATTATAATATACACTTATATATAGTATTCGTGGCGCAGTGACGCAAAGTATGACTGTAAAACCGACTGGTTTGTGGGTTCGATCCCCACTCGAGGAGATGAAATATTTAATTAAAATTTTTATTTCAATTTCTTCGCTCTGGTGTCGAGGCTAAACGCGGCGTTGAGTTCTGCCACTGAACAGGCAATACCTCCAGAATTCGGCAGAAAGTGGGGAACGGAGTGTCTTAGTGAACCTAGTGTAGGTTCACTGCCTACCCTGTTGTGAAGCTGATTTTATTTTTATATAGTATTGTTATTGATAATTTGATATAATATAAAACGTTAGATGTCTTAAGTCCTTTTATAAGATGTACGACAAGAGGTGAGGGTTACGTAACTTAGTACTCTAGTAGTAAGTTATATATATACTGTAAGCGGAGTAGGCGGGGCTTACGTCATTAAAATTACCATGAACTATTACTGCATTAGTTTTTTTGTTGTTTTTCTTCTACATACGTTCATTTAAATATAATTATAAATCTTATACAATGAAATGGTTAATTATGAATATTAAAATGAATAATATACGTTTGTAATGTTCTTTCCACTCGGTTTTTTAAATCGGTTCCAAAAAAGAATAACACTAAAATAAAATTTCGGAATAATAAACGTGGTCGTTGGATTGTTGAATCCAAAATAAATCCATTTTGAAAACTTGGTCTTAATACACAGACACATACGACAGAGAATGTCGAAGTCGTTATCCTCTTTCCGTCCATTACTTGTTAGGAAGGGTAACCAACCCCGTGGTTTCTTTTATGGAACCCGTGGAATTACAGTATATAATTTAAATATTAACAATTAAACAAATGAATATTGAACCCGCAACCACACGTATACAGCCTTAATGACTGCCGTCAGAATTTGTTTCCTTGCAACGCAATATTCACTGCTGCGAGAGTATTCCTAAATATGAAAAAAAAACTACAATACGGTCAACCAGTCGTGGCCGCTCTGAAGTGAGGATTTCTGAACTTATGTGCGTTGTTTACTCGAGAAGAAAGTATTAAAAAGTAAGAAAAAATTTAAAATCAATTTGCGCAGCCGTCTACAGCTAACTTCACGGCGGCCACGAGTTGTTGACTGTACTGTTGTAGAACTACAAAATGCGAAACTAAAGACATTTTCTGTGTATAGATAAAACCAGTAAGGCCAAATGGCAAAATCTTGTAATGAATTATTTGGGTTGTCGAGACGCAATGGTAAAGCTGTAATCGTGACGTTTGTGGATTCTGTTTTCGATCTCCACTCGGAGGATATTTATATTATAAATATGTAATGTTTCGAAAATTAAGTACAGTATGATCAACGAGTCGTAGCTTTGAAGTTACCACGATTTTTCTTAAATCTGATAATTTTCTTACCAAGTAAACTATGCGCAAAAGTTCAGAAAACTTAACTTTAGGGCAGCTAATATTTTTTGACCATACTGTAGAAAATGAGAAACGGAGTGTCAAAACACTAAATTCTCTCTGCTTACCCTGCTACGTGGAAAATTGCATGAACCTGCTTTTATTGTATACTTATTAAATAAAAAAAAAAACAGCTTTACGCTGTATCTCGCAGGATACACTGATGGAACCTAGTTCTCCACTTTCTGCCGAATTCTTCGAAGCATTCCGTGTTAAGTGGCGGATCTCTACGCTGAAGCAATGAAAATATTAATAAATTATAATTCCCACGAGTGGAGGTGGAACCCCCCATACCGTCAGATCACAGTCTCACCTGCGCAACTCTGTGTAACTGCGCCACGACGGCCTTATACGTATAATAATATGCGCTTATACGTTCTATTAAAATAAAACACATTTTATAGTGACAATTCGAGCAAGTACAACGCGCGTACCAACCAAGGCTCAGTAGTGCATTCGTATGGAGATGAGAACCTGTTAAGTGCTATCACTACGCCCACGGGACTGAATGACGTTCTTGACTTAAATATTACACAAATACCTAATGACGATGGAGACTTGTATTCCAAAGCGATGTAAGTTTTTTTTTTTTATTTTAAAATTGAAGGGGGACAAATGCTGAAATATTTTAATCCAATTAAATCGAAAAATCAAATTATTTGTTTTTTTTTTTGTTTTTTAATGGAAAACCAAATTATTTATTCATGTTTTTTTTTTTTAATAAATCGTAAATTATTGAACACATATTTTTTAATTTTTTTTACAGTATTGTTTAATATAAAAATAGTTAAATTTGTTCTGCCTTCAGGTTTGGTTTCGAATTACTTCACGAAAAAGCCGGTATATTTGATAATCACATCCGGTATATATCGCAGTGTATAATGAAAAAGAACGGTATTACTGAATTAGCTTCAGTCAGATATAAAACACAGGTAAAGAAAAAAATTGTTTTATATTCATATATAGAACATTTTATTTAATAATCAATCAGCTTCACGCTGTATTCCGCACACAGCACGGTAGGCAAAGGGGAACCTAGTGTTAAGACACTCCATTCCCCACTTTCCGCCAAGTTGAGTGGCGGAAATCAACGCCGCGCTTTCCCTTGACACCAGAGCGAATAAATGAAAATATTTCATCTCAAGTGGGGATCGAACTCACAACCAGTTGATTTTATAGTCACACTTTGTGCCCCTGTGCCACGACTGGCCCATGGCCTGGATATGTAATAATATGTCTAAAAAAATATAAGTAATATGTAGTGATTTATGTAATTGTTAACAAAAATGAACATCAACACTCAATGCTTCCAAAATTCAGCGTGAAGTGGAGAGCAAAATGTCTTATCACTAGGTTACCTTGCTGGTATGCAAAAGGAACCTAGTGATATAAAATGTGGGGTACGTGAAGCTGAACAAAAAACAATCTTAGAAAAAAATGTTCCCCATGACAATATAAAAAGAATGAATCACCATTTATTGTTTATATTTAGACTATTATTAATTTACCTTGAAATAAGAGGGTCACATAAAAATAGAATCTTGCTAATATTTTCCATCTTTTACTTTTTTATCGAAATCAAGTAAAAAGAGTTGTATCTTACATAAGAAAAAAATCTCGCATAGCAGGGTAGGCAAAAGGAACCTAGTGCTAAGACCCTTCATCCCCCACTTCCCTTTTAATTTTCGAAACACTAGACCATTAAATGTCTTAAAATTATAATATGAAGTAAAATATATTGACAGACCGAGGTGTATGTTGCTGGACGAATAGAATGTGATGCAGACGCAAGACTTAACTCTAAGAGTGTCGTTTTACAAGGGACGTGGGAGGAGTCTCTTAGTCAGGCTGTGCCAGTGGACTTGGACAAGTACGTGTTATTAATTTTAGTATTATTTAGTTTTCTTTCACTATTCAAGCAGTAGAACTGATGAATGAACGGTTCTCCAGTGAGTTATATATTTTAGCAATCACAAAAAAATTAAACGAACAAATCTGTTATCATTTTTTTAGCTTCATGCTGTATCCCACACAAAGTAGGTTAGGCAGAGGGAACCTGGGAGCCTGATGTTAAGACACTTTCGAAAGCAATAACGAATATATTAATTATAATTAAAAAATAATATTTAAATTAACAAACATTTCAACAGTGTGAAGGAATATTCATTGTTTCCCGGGCAAGTGGTCGTGATGCGCGGAGTCAACCCGCGAGGTAACATGTTCATAGCCCACCAAGTGTATACGGACGCGGCACGCCCCATACCAGACATAAAGGCTGATATGATGAACACATTGAAAGGTAAGGGTTTTTATTTGTTTATATATGTACATTTTATTAAGGTACAGACTAAATCACAACGGCTGCAAGTTCGATTCCCATTTGGGGATAGAAATTACGTGTTAGATGGAGATAATTGCATCTTCGTTTTAAATAGCATTGCCACTAATTTTCAATAATATTTACCTTTTTATTTTATTTTTTAATTTGTGAATTATAATCATTGCATTTTGATTAAATATGACAAAAAAAATAATTATTACTAATTAAATTTAGTTTTTGTTTAAGGCTGTCGTGGCACTAGAATGTGGCTATAACGCGACGGTTGTGAGTTCGATTCCTTCTTGGGGGAGAACCATTTATTATTAATATTTTTATTCTTCGTTCCTGCACCAAGGCAAAAGCCTAAAGTTGAGTACCGCCACTCAACACAAAATCGGCAGAAAGTGGGAAACAGAATGTCTTAACACTAGTTTCCCTCTGCCCACCATGCTATGTGTGGGAAACAGCGTGAAGCTGATTAAATTAAATTTTTGATTTTCTTTTATAGGAACACTATCCATGGTAGTAGCGGCCGGCCCCTACACCACATCAAACAATATGGCGTATGAACCTTTAAAAGACTTCATTACATACATTGGCACTCACAAACCACACATAGCTATAATGACGGGCCCTTTTATGGACTCCGAGCACTCTAAAATAAAAGATAACACAATGGCCGAAACTTATAGATCTTTTTTTGAGAAATTACTCGATAGTTTAACGGAAATAAGTAATACAAGGTCAGTCTATGGCCGATTATTATTATTATTCTTATTGTTATGCTGTGCTCCGCATACGGGTGAGCAGAGGGAACCTAGACTTAAAACATTCCACTTCCCACACTGTACTGTTTCCGACACAGAGAATGTTGACTGGTGGAACTTATCGCTTCGCTTTGTCTCGTCACAAGAAATAATTAATTCCTCCATCATTCAAAAATGTAGAAATGTTTTATTTTTTGCAATAAAATATTCATAAGGTAAACATATTCTTAGATCTATTTGATAAACAAAAATTACTTGTTTTTATAATTTAAATTAAAATATTATTTTTATTATAACTAAAAAATTATCAACGATAAAAAATATTATTATATATTATTCTTTTATGTTTGTTATCTAAACTTTTGGCTCGGTAAATCGATTTTGATGATATTTTTTTATAATATTGGTTTTTTAATTCCAGCCCCTTCACACAAATATACATAGTATCAAGTAGTAAAGATGCGTTCAACGTGCCTATATATCCCACACCGCCATACAACAGTAGAAAGAAACATACAAATATTCATTTTCTACCAGATCCAAGTACTCTTAATATAAATGGCGTGATTGTGGGCGTCACCAGCACTGATGTGATAATGAGTATAAGTCAAGAGGAAATATCTTTGTGAGTATTTTTGTTTTTAATTTTATATGTTAAATTAAAATCTAATTTAATCAGCTTCACGCTGTATTCCGGATACAGCAGAGTAGGCAGAGGAAACATAGTGTTAGGGCATTCCGTTACATACTTTTGAATTTGCGAATTTCCGCGTGCTAAGTGGCCGAACTCAACGCCAGTCTTTTGCCTTGGTGCCAGAGCGAAGAAAATGAAAATATTAAGATATAATAATTCATATCTTCGAGTGGGATCGAACCCACAACCGTCGCGTTTCAGTCACACCTTTGTGTCCCTGGGCCACAACGGCCCATTTTTATATGAACAGCCATGATGAGTACAGTCGTGTATAATATTCGATATGCGGAGTTCAGATTTTTTTTTTGCAATAAATGATACTTAGCGTCGCGCCTTGATATACTTTAGATTTTTATTCATAAAGTTCGTGCTGAGCTATATGTTATCTTATGGTTTTAATAGAAGGCGTCTTCATATAGAAGTGAATGAGAATGATGGCAGATCTAGTGTTGAATATTAAAAGTTATTTTTGATTTGCATTTGTAAAGGTTAAATCAGCTTCACGCTTTTGCTTGCGTGTAGCAGAAATCCTGTTACGAATTTCGGGATCCCGAGTGGGGATTCGAGCGGGTTATGTGGGACTCTCGGACTGGCAAATGTAGGCCGTCCGAATACCCACTAAAACCACACGGTGCTCCTGGACCGCCACTGGCCGCGAGACACGTGGACAAAGCTAAGGGAACCTAGTGTTAAGAAAGACACTTCATTGTCTATTTACTACTATTTTTTTATACATCATATCCCCACTCCCGTAAGAAAACTCAACTCAATATTAATTCCACCACATAGAGTGTGTCCACAATAGGTTGTCTAAACTAAATTGTCTTCCTCTTAAATAATTGTTGATAAATGAGAAATTGTGTGAAATGTTTTTTTAATGGTTAAAATTGTTACAAGCTTTTTGTTTTCTGTTTCTTTTATTGTATAAGTTTTATTTTTGGGTGTAAGTAATATCAAAGAACGATTTGCATTATGTTTGTTTTCTTTTTTTATTAATTCATGCATGTCAAGTTAGCCTATAAGTGCGGTATACAATTTATGTTGTAGTCCCCAAAGATTGTTTTATTTTTAGCATAAGAATTATTACTGTATACAACATTGGCTTCCTATTAAATAAAATAAAAATAAAATAGGTTTTGTTGTAATTTATTGAGTAAAGCTATGAGCTATAACGTTAATTGTTTCAATAAAACCCACAGCACCAGTCACTTTGGGCTTCAAACGTGTATGGCTTCATACACAAATTCACGCAGTCGAAGCGGTAGATAAAAGCTATCGATATAATTTTATGTTTTCAGAGGTGTAGGCGGAGACAAGCTGGCGCGTCTCTCCAGACATGTGATCCAGCAGCAGAGCTATCACCCGCTGTGGCCGTCACAGGTGACGGTGGACACGGCGTCGTGGGCGGCGCACGCGCAACTACCCGCCGCGCCGCATGTACTGCTTGTGCCGTCTAACTTTAGATATTTTGTTAAGGTTTGTACTCATAATAAAATTGCTCTCGTTTTTTTTTTCTTTTAATTTACTTTTTCAAATAAACAGGCTGTTCTACTCTTTGATTGTAGCATTCCAAACATGCCAGTTGCACAGTTGTCACATGGCCAATGATACAAGAGCTTGTATGGTAAACAAGAGACTGTCTCTATAAAAAAATGTGTGACATGTGAACGCCTGGAATGATTAATGACTTAATGTCTGAATGAGACATATTAATATATGATTTGAGTTCTTTTTTCAAAATGTAATTTTTAACACTAGTGACTGTAACAGTTAAAATAACCAAGCGAGTTGAAGTGTGAATGTAATTGCAATTATGTAATATTATATAAAAAAAAATAAATAAATCAGCTTCACGCTGTATCCCGCACACTGCAGGGTAGGCAGATATATAATAAATAGAATACCCTTTTCAGATTTCAGATTTTCTTTTCACATTGTATCCCGCACTCAACAGGGTAGGCAGAGGGAGCCTAGTTTTAAGACACTATAATAATCTAAAATCTTTTTTTTTTTTTCAAAGTAATAAAAAAAATTGCTACACGTGCCTATTCTCTATTTATAATCTTAAGGTATATTGTCTTTTATAGTCAGTCGACGGATGTGTGGTGATAAACCCTGAACATCTAACCAAAGGCGCTGGCGGTGGAACCTTCTCCCGCGTACTAGTGACGGTCGACGCCATCGCTGCTCAAATTCTTAGGATATAAATCAAACAACATTTAATGTAAACAATTTTATTATTAAAACCATAAATAATAAACTGTAATATAAACGTTTTATCTTTCTTATGTTTAAATCCTATTAAGAAAATTATACCCAAGTAAAACTTATAATAGTTAATATATGTAACTTAATTCTTCTTCCCTTATATAGTAACATAGTGTTCACACACTGTATATACACTGTTTCCTACTTGTCCCTAATTTTTCGAGTTATAACAGCATATTCAGTAACTGAACTAAATACCTTTTAATAAAGCACTTAAATTATATTAAAAAAAGCTAAAATATTACAAATGCTTGATTGATGTAAGTATATATTAGGTTACATATTGATATTATATGAATAAGAAAAAAAAATTTAGGCTACGTAAATGGGATCGTTGATAGCGATCTCCCCGGGGCCGGAGCGGAGCGACATCTGCACACCCATCCTGGGCGCGGGGCCCGCGGCCCGGCGCTCCACCGGGTCCTCGATTTGGCGGTACCTGAGAGTTAGGTTTACTAAGTTTATCGTTGTCTGTTTGTTTATTTGTTGGTAGGCCCATCCATCCATGTATCCATGAAAATCAAAACCGAGTCCGAGTCATTAGTTTTAAAGTGATTAATTTTAATATATGTTTTGTTAACTTTAATAGGTCTAATGGAACTCGTACTATATGAATAAAAAGTAAAAACTATTAACAACCAACCTCCGGTTACCTATACCTATAGGTTTATTATTATTAATAAAAGACAATTTTCTAATTATATCAATTATTTTTAAATTATATTGGAATTTGTTGCAACTAGTTTCCATATATTACATGAATGAATATGAATTACGTATGAATGTTTTCATTCATCTCAAGATCGATCTAAGACTTGAGATTGATTTTTAAACATGGACCTTTGAATTACTATTATTGACTATAGTGACTTACGATTTCAATGTCTCCAATGGCTCTGTCTTGGCGTTGCGGACTCCGGTCTCGGGATCAATGGTGGTCATAATACACCTTATAAATAGATTTAATAAGTTACGTTTATATTAAAATTAAATTAAATCAGCTTCACGCTGTATCCCGCACACAGGAGGGAGGCAGAGGGAATCTAGTGTTAAGACACTCAGTTCCCCACTTTCATCCGAGTTCTGGGCATACGTGACGGAACTCAACGCAACTTTATCCCAACACCAGAGTAAAGAAATGAAAATATGAATGTAAATAAATATTAAATTTCCCTGAGTGGGGATCGAACCCACAACCAGTCGATTTTTTACAGTCACACTGTGCCCCTGCGCCACAATTGGCCTCGAGCTACATTCATAATGATCATAATACTTTTAATTACTTTGTTTTTATTTTTAATCATAACCGCCCTGAAGTAAGCTATCAGAATTTTTGCGCAATATACATTGGAAGAAAATAATGAAAAGACTTCAGAGCGGCCGCGTCTTGTCGACTGTTGTTTTACAAAGAACATACCTGCCACACGGTTTGATAATTTCGAAAATGGTCTCTCCGACTTTAATATATTTCCAGTTATCCTCGTCGTAGGGCTTCGCCCCTGCGAGGACCAAGTTTGGTCTGAAATTGCGTGGAGTGACACGACATTCACTCAGTCTAGTGTTCAAATCCTCTACAGATGCAAGGTTTATCAAATTGAATGGAACTTCGTCTGGAAGTGCTCCCTTTAAAAGAAATCATAAATTACTAATATACACTTTCTAAATATTAACTTACGTTTATTTTAATCAAAGAAAAATCCAAAATATCGATACCGTGTCGTTTTTAGTAAATTTGTAGAATTTGCTGGGATTCGGTCTGAACATGCGGCAGCTCTGAGACGCGTAGTACACGAGCTTATAGTTATTTGATGATCGGTCGAGCAATCTGGAATGTGAATGTAAATATTGTTATTATTATTATTATGTTTCTCCTTCATAATTCTCGGATTCAAAAGAACCCGGTCCTTTGGAAAGCTTGCGTGGGGACACAGGTCTAACACGTAGAGGCCCCTTAGAGAATATACAAAGGTTTTACTGTGACGTATCAGCCGGGATCCATCTCTGGGTAACCACAGGTTATTATTATATATTATTGTTCACTTTAATACGTATTTAGAAAACGTATCAAAATTTGAACGTAGCGGGACTCGAACCCGCGCATTCTTCTTTCCTAAGTGTGGAATAACACTTTAAAAATGTCAAAAATATTATTGTTTACTTATTACATAAGATCACTAATGCTTCTAAGTTTGCAAAAAATTTTAATTTATACACAATTTAAATAGAATTCATATTGAAAGTTTTAAATTAAATTATTGATAAACATATTTAAATTCTTTACGTTTAGTATGATTTTCTTAACAAGTATAACTGATAAGTTGATGATGAAATTAGGTCGCCAACAATATGATAATATTTTTAAGGGAACATCTGAACCTACAACCTTTAGAAAAAGCATTATTAATTAAATAATGCAATAAAAGATATATAAAAAAATCAAATCAGCTTCATGCTGTATCCCGCACACAGGAGGGCAGGCAGAGGGAGCCTTGTGTTAAGACATTCCGTTCCCCAGTCACACTTCGTGTCGCTGCATCAGGATTGGCCTCTTAAAGATATATAAATACCTAGAAAACCATTCACCGGCATCCCCGCCACAGTCGTAGACCGGTACTGTGACTCCCCATACCTTTGCCGTTATGGATTTTTGTGAAGCAACAACCTAAAAAAAAGAAAGAATATCAGCATATCAATTAAAAACATATTTGTGAAAATTTTATAATATATATTTTTTCCTGTAAAACAGAAAAAAACATATATTTTTTTCTATAAAATAGAAAAAAATACAATTAGTTAACTTTTTTCGCTATTTATTATTAACAGAATAAAAACATGGGCAATGACCATAAAAATATTTAATCGAATTGAACCCGTAACTTAGCAACGAATCAAAAAGCGCACTGTTTCAAAGGTATCAATCAGCATTCGTGAAATACGTTGTTTATTATAAGAAAAAATATTTTTTTAATGCTAAATTTTAAAAGATACTCAAGGATCTTGAGGATCTTAATCTTGACTCAAGGTCAACTTGACGCTGGCTGGAAGACATTTAATTGTTGTCGTGTTATTATTTTTTTTTGGCTTCACGCTGTATAATAGATTCCCTCTGCCTACGCTGCTGTGTGCGGGGCACAGCAGGGTAGGCAGAGGGAATCTAGTGTAAGACACTCCGTTCCCCAATTAAGTGGCAGAACTCAACGCCGCACTTTGCCTCGACACCAGAGCGAAGAAATGGAAATATAAATTTAAATAAATATTTCATCTCCTCGAGTGGGGAACAACCAGTCGGTTTTACAATCACACTTTGTACCGCTGCGCCACGACTGGCCTCAAATAGTTATTAATATATTTTTTAATAATTTATTTGTGTACAATAAACTATGTACATTATATTATATTAGTAGCTATTATAGAAATACATATGGCTTCAGCTAACCTCTGCCAGGTTAACACTCATTGGTTCCATGTCCGCGTGCTTCACGGTGAGGACAGAACTCCGCACAGTCGGGTGTATCAAGAGGAGGTCCGGGTACCCTCGCGCTGTGATAAAATTGTTTTTATCATCAACAACCATCAAAGTTCTAGAAATAATGTGACCTTTAATTTATAACAATTTTTGTCAATATAATGTAGGTACATATAATAAATATAGTAAGTAGTATATATAGTAAGTTTTTTTCGGCTTCACGCTGTATCCCACATATAGCAGGGCAGGCAGAGGGAACTAGGGAATCTAGTGTTAAGACACTTCCCCATAAATACTTCTGTTCCCCCACTTCCGCTGATTTTTTGGGGCATTGCGTGTTGAGTGGATATTTAAAATTAATAATTATATTAATTTTAAACATTAATATTTTATTTTTTAAATATTTTTAAACATTTTTAAAGTGTTACTCTCCACTTAGGAAAGATAAATACTTAATTAGAAAACGTATAAAAATTTGAACGTCGGTTTCCAGGAGGCGCGGGTTCGAGTCCCGCTACGTTCAAATTTTTATACGTTTTCTAATTAAGTATTAATATTTTATATATTTTATTTTAATTTTCGAGGCCAATCGTGGCGCAGGGGCGCAGTGTGACTGCAAACCCAACTGGTTGTAGGTTCGATCCCCACTCAAGGAAATGAAGTATTTATTTAAATGTATATTTCTATTTCTTCGCTCTGGTGTCGAGGGTAAAGTCACTGAGACCCACCACTCAGCACGCAATGACTCCAGAATTTGGTGAAAAGTGAGGAACAGAGTGTCTTAACACTAGGTTCCCTCTGTCTATTCTGCGTGACATGAATAAGTTATAAATAAATAATTGCACATTAACTACAAATGTAAATTTGTGAGGGACAAGGCCTAAAAAAATCAATAACTCACAGTACGATCAACGAGTCGTGGCCGTCTGAAATTTAATCAATTTTTGTGTATTGTTCACTCCGGGAAATGAAAATAATTAAAATAATTGTTTCGACAATTCGCGACCACTTCAAGAAGTTGAAGTTAAACTTTTGTGAATTGCCATTTGCAGCTAACTTCAGGGCGGCCATGACTCGTTGCGTTTTTATACTGTACAAATATACATACCGGTCTCTCAACCACCCATCTCTAAGACCTAAAGTGGTACATTCGGCTTTAGTCAGTATTATAGGACCACAGGATTTTATAGGATATGCGTAAATATCTTGTAATGTCCCAACTTGTGTCCATTCTGTTGGTAGTTTTGGCTTCTGAAATTCCTTATAAACGTGATAAGCGCAGTACGCTCCACCGACGACGCCCGCGGTCGCGACTGCTGCAGTTAGACCAGAACCTGATAAAGATTCAATATTATATGTAAAAAAAATCCACTTTCTAAACAGAACAAAAGGATAAGGACGGTTGTAACCGTCAGCTAAAGCTTATATACATACATACATACCTACCTACATATGGTAGAAAAATATGCACGAATTCAGTTTTTAAAATAAGATAATTTAACATGTTCTAAATGTATAATCATACTGTTTCACTATTATATTTTAAGCTATTGTACAAATAAATCGTGAAAGTAAATAACTATAATAGTTAGTCAAAATAACTTGATAGATTTAAACTGATCTAAAATTTTTTTTTTTGTTAACAGCTGTACGGTAACATAGAAACATCAATACAATACTACGCATTTCCTATCTCTGTTAGATACTTTGTTAACACAAATAGAGATATATGAATACATAATTATATAATTAAAGATACAAGCAAAGCCAAAGAGTGATTAAATAAAACAAAAATAATACTTGAAATGGGGTTTTTTTTAAGTAAATATATTATACAGCTTTTATAGTAGTCGTTTAAATTAATATATTAGCCTCCTATTAAAATTCCGTTACGAATAATAATTTAGAAAACAAGTATACGGCCAAAGTTCTTGATTGTAATGTTTTTTTTTTTATATTTCAACTATATCAATTCTTCTAAAAACTTACCTTGAAAAGGCATTTTTAAAGCAAATATAGATCTATCATTAATTTTTCGTCGACACTCAGCAGTCAGCGGTGTTCTGTGATAACTGATGACATTCATATAAATAAATTACAAGATAAAAACTCTACCTATATTAAGACGTTGGCAGTTCAATATACGTATTAAATTCTATAATTGTTACCAATATAGAATTTGTCTTACTTTTGTGTTATTTGAAAGAAAATAAATAAATATTAATAATTCATTGTTTTCGTCTAAAGAAAGGCGCTAAAGGAGACGTAAGTGGGAAGCATTAATGATAATCATTTATGATAAGTAATAGTTTTGCAATTCATTTTGACAAATTAATTATAAAGTGTAAAATAAAAATGTTGATTTTACGTAATTTGTAATATGCAAATCAGTTAATTTGGTTCAGTTTACGCATGAAATTGAAAATATAATGATTGAAATATTTAAAGTATCTATTTTAGAATTTTAAAACATCTTAGGTATATAAGCGTATTCGCTAGTTTTAAGAATATTTAATAATAATTCGTCAAATAGGACAATATTTTATTTCAGTTCAGTTCTTAATTTATGGCGCTTCGAGCGTGCCAGTTGAGCATTAAATTTTTTTATTTAAAATATTACTGTCAAAAGAGCAGAAACAGAAGACAATGGACATAAAAAAAACAAAATCAGATGTTATTTTAAAATTAGTTTTAAGTTATATTAAACGGGTTGATAATGAATAAGTAAAATTATTTTAAAGTGTAAAGTCCTAGTTAAGGTTTGTAACGAGACTTCATTTATTGAATGATATTTGCAATACGCACAAGTTGTGTACTCAGTTCCATTTGAAAGTGAATATGTAATGAGAAACGCACAATTTCAATAAATTCTTTGTATTAATTTTAAAATAAAACAAAATTAAAAACATGAAATATTATTTCGGTAAAATATGGATCTACAAAACCTGTGCAATCTTTTAAAATGGAAAAGAAAAAACTACTGTCATTATGTTAAATGACAGTGTCAAAGAGTCGTCAACGTGTATTCTTGTCAAATCAAATTTGCCTTGCGTGGAGCGAATAGTGATTTTTAATTCAAGCTAGAAAGGCCTATGTTTGAATATGCATATAAATATATAAAACATCTTGTTTAACTCAATTAGGTACCTAAGAATATACTGAAGTTATTGTTAAAAAATTGTAATCATGGTTTTGTTAGGGAATGATGAAGTAAGTTTTCTGAGGTCTTGTTGTTGGATTTACATCGTTTTTTTACTTTTACTTGTAAATAGTTAATAATCCCTTTTATTTCAGTTTTTGATGGAGCTCTCAAAGTTGTTCCAAAAAGCTCGAGCATCTGGATCAGTTACAATGACTATGAAAAGATGTAAGATTACTAAGCATACTCTTAAATTGAATTTCGTTCTATAAATTTTTTTTCAATATAAAATAGACGTTTAATATTAAATACCATTTATTGTTTTTATAACAGATGATGGGAGAACCAAGCCAGTACCCCGCGATGGTACACCTGTTGTCAAAAATCCTGAATACAAATGTCTTGTAAGAGCTCAATCTAGCAACAAAAAGATTTCAACTGTTATAGAGCAAAGGGATGTGGAAAAATTTACTGATGCTTATTCAAATTTACTCAAAACTAGCGTGAATGGGCTCAAACGTTTGAAGAAACCTAAGAAAAAGGCGATGGCAACTCAGTAATTGATATTTTGACAGTGTGACAAGAGACTGAAGCAATATAATTTATAGTGATGTGTAAATGAACTGTGTGGATGTCCCACTGCTTACTGCCAGGCCTGTTGGTAAAGGTCCATTGAATTGTGCTTTCCTCTCTGTGAGAGAAGAGTTGGAGTCTTGCCTGTATGGCTGGTGACTGTGGTGCTTCAGTCACTGACCATCTTGTCCATTCTCCCATTTATATATAAAAGTTTACATTTATTAAATAAATAATGCTGGTTTGTATCTTAATTTTTTTTTAATTCTTATATGCTGTGTTTGAACTATTATTTTAGTCAATATTCTGGTCAATGAAGTGTAGTGTTAAGTCCTTAAATGCATTATCATGCATGCCATATCTCATAAATTGGACAGAAAATGGGAAGCAGAGTGAATATTAGGGTCTTTCTACCTATAATGGTATGTTGAAAAGTGTTAAACTCTTTTAGTAGTGCTAAACTTTTGTTTCTTTATGGCAATAGTGGATAACACAAAAGAATCACATTTTACTTTCCAAATATAATATATGTTGAAAGGTGTAAATAATAATATTATTTATTTTCATTTTATATTCTATCACAATAATTATGAGACCAATATAAGATATTAATATATACTCCCTATGCAGAGGACAAAATATTATAAATTCAAACAAGATTCTTTCTAACAATTTTGTCAACTTTCCTAGGTAATATGAATCATTTAAAATTTTGAAATTGATAATAAATTATATACACAGTGCACAGTTTCTTCAATAACATTTAAAATCTCTTAATTGATTATTTTTATTACATTATAAATAGAAACGTACAGATAGACAAAAAAAATTATTTACTTTTAATACTACAATTTCATTTCAATGGACAAAATCTTACACTTTGTGGCAAAAAACAAATTATATCACATGAATTTCACATTTTTTCTATCTCCTCCTTGTTTTAACTGACCTGAGCTACATTTGCAAGTTCTTTTCTTTGTAGGACCTGAACTATATTTTGCAGTTTTACCTCTTCCTAAATTATATTTTGAAATGCCATTAAATTTAGAATTAAACCCATAACCACCCCTTGACATACTTCATGACTAACTCATTTCCTCTCCGCATGTGACATAATTTATGAATGGCCACAAATGAGAAGGAAAGTGTATTTTAAACCACAATTATATAATTAAAAAAATATCACATGATAGCAAATTGCACCTACAAAAAACATAAATTCAATTTAAATAGCTGCTAATAAATTTAGACCAAAACATTGTAACAAATTTGAAAGGGTTATCACAATATTTTTTTTATTAGTAATTTATGAACTTCAATATTTATGTGTCACTTTTAAGCTTTTACATAATTTTGACGATTGCGTTTTATTTATAATCATCAAAATATATAATTTTATGAATTTTAATGATTACAAATAATATATTTTAAAAATAAATCTGTATAATTGATAAAATAATATTATTAATCTGTATTAATAATATTGTATTTATATTTTATTAAAAGACTATTGAAAATAGACACTGAAAAATAGGTAACTTTATGATGAACATTTAATTATATAACTTAACCATTATTAAGATAACTTACAGAGCATTTTTACTTTGAGACATGAAACCAAAAATATTTTATGAAAAATTTCATAAAAATTGTGCCACTTGAAGGGTATTACAATTTTTATTGAAGGGTATTATTGGTTATATCAGAGTGAATTAATTATATGTCTCACGTAGAATCATCTTAATATATATTTTATAAAAATTAAAAAATTATTGAGTATTATATGACAAGTTTGAGGTAACTTCCATAATAGTTATTTGAATTGTTGTTAAGTTCTAACATTAAGCCCTAGATAAATTTCACAAGATAAATTTAATGTAAGATTCGAAACTTAAAATGGTCATATGTACTTTTTACTTTTCTATGCATTGTATAAAATTCAAATGCTTAAATACCTAATGGTAGAACTTAAACATAGAATTTGTCACATATCAACAATCCCATATTTCAAAAGACCATCTTTTGTCATTATTCTCCCCGTATTAGTGTAAAAATAATTATTTATATACATTAAAACTTATAATTTTTGGTTATAATAATACGTTTTTAGACGTGAGACGTTTAAGGCAGGCGTTCCGTACTTGTTCATTGCCAATACGTTCGGCTTCCTGCAGCACCTTACGCAGGTCGTTGGTTCGATCGTGCTTCGCGGCGAGAATGTACGCGTTACTCACGTTACGACAGACTAGATAGCAAGATATCTGAAAATTATATATAGAAATTTATCTAGAAGAATTATTTAATTTTATATTTTAAATAATAAACTTTAAAAATGCAAAAGCGAGGAGGTATATACTAAAGATGAACCAAGGTTCCAAGAATGCTCTCCCATGTTTTCTAACAACACTATAACGTCATTCTCCTAAAAACATTCATATACATGTGGATTTTGCAAAACAATTGTGATACTGAAAGCTGTGGCCACACAATCCCACACCATAAAGTTAGTAAATATTTTTTGAACTTTACCTAAATTCATTGTGTTTATTTATTTATATTAAATTCCTAGTAAAATAAGCCTACCTTTATGGCGACGCTAGTGATATCAGCAATGAGGAGTTCGGCCTGCTCGTCGTGCAGCTGGCCGCGTGCCTCGCATCGCGCCACGACGGCTGCAGTGCCCGCTTCTAGCACCTGGTCGCTCATTAAACTGTTCAAATAAAATTTATATTGTTAGTTTTTTATGTAGTCGAAAAACGGAGTGATTAAGCACTAAGCTCTGCCTTGCTCCTAAAATGTGGATAAGATAAATATAGCTCTGGATTACAGTAATTGTGATTTAAATAATACGTATGTATATGCATAGAGGTTAAAATATCGGGAGTGTAGTGAAAATTTAAAAACAAAATTGAATCCACACACAGTGATAAGTCCAACCATTAACATTGACAGAAAATATTTAAAAAATAAATAAATCAGCTTCACATTGTATCCCGCACACAGCAGGCTAGGCAGAGGGAACCTATTTTGCGTGATGAGTGGCGGCACTCAACGCCGCGCTTTGCCTCGAAGAAATGAAAATATAAATTAATATTTCATTTCCTCGAGTGGAGATCGAACCCACAACCATTCGCGTTTACAATCACATTTCGTTTCGCTGCGCGACTGGCATAAATGTAATAAAAAATATAACATTTCTAAACATTTATTTATACGTAATCGCTAATCGAATTTAGTTAAATAGTTCAAATTTTAGCTAAAAGCAAACAGTATCAGCACAACAAACACATTCTATTATAGTCATGAATAATAATATATATGTATTTATTATATAATTATCATACAATTTAAAATGGGTTCAAAAACAAGCCGCTCAGACAGCGACAACGCCCCACGCCCCGCCATAAGTGGCGGAGTGAACGATCATCGAGGGCTGTCGGCCGAAGCCGCGCCCGCCTCACGCTCAGGGCGCCGCGCCACGTCTCCTCATCGCGGCTGGCACGATCTCACATGTTATGTGGATCTCGTGAAGAGCTTACTATAGAAATGATCCTATGAAGTAAGGTCTTAATGATGGTTGTAAATTTTTTGGTAGTCATTCTGCGCGAGAAAATCTTGCCAGCGCGATTCAGGATTCGCTACAAATTGTACAACGCCATCTAGCGGTGGATTTGGTACTAGGTTGAAATGACTAGTTTTTATTTTCGTTGCTTTGGTCGTTATTTACTTGTAAGATTTCTTGTAACTTTCTTTAAATAATTGTGAATATTGTATGTTAAGCTTTTATAAATATGTGTATATATATATTACGAAATTTATTAACAACATGAACAAATAACATTTCAAAGAAGTAATTACATTGGAATGGAATAATGATTTTAACAAAATAAAAAAAAAACAACAAATATTTAAAAATAAAATCTGACTAGTGTTGTTATTTTCATGGGGATTAATTTATACATACTTTATTCACAAAAAACAAACTTTATTTACGTATGTTTGTTTTTTAAAAACTAAAATTAGTCTTCAATGTGATTTTATACTCGATTATATGTAATATGTATAGACATATTGCATAATATAATAAAAATATAATTGCCCTTTGTCTATGCATGGAAGAAATATTAAAAAAATACATAATTATTGGAGAAGGAGGTTTCAACTAAAACATAGATTTTTAAAAATATTGTCCGTTTTTTAATATTACCTTCTCTTTAGTTTTTTTATTATTATATAAAACACACCACGGTGGTCCGTGCTTGTTGTGTTGTTTTATTTTGTGATTTTGATTTTTTTTTTAAATTTAAATTTCAGTATATTTCTTTACACAACTTCTGTTGTATTCTCTTCTGATTGAAGATTTAATTTGTTTTGGTTAAGTGTATTCCTTCTATTAAGTGTAAATTTATAAAACAAATACAGACATTACAATGGAATCAGATATATTTTTGATGCAGTACGGTGAACTAGTCAAGACCACCTTTACTTAAGTTTTCAGAACTTTTGCGCATCGTGCACTCGGAAAGAAAATAACCAAGAGTAAAAAAAAATCCTAGAATCGATTCTGCGCAGCCATATAGAGATAGTTTTAGGACGGCCAAAACTTGTTGGCCGTACTATACATTCGTGTAAGGCTAAGCATGATTCTTAGCGTAGATTTTTATGAATATTTTTTATTTTAATTTCTAAGAAGAAAAAAATATATAAATGTATAGATGAAAACGTTAATGTTTTTTCTTAAATCAAAATGAGTGTTGCAATTTATTAACAAAGCCACCATTGCTCATCATTTGGTTTGAGATGGTCTCACTATAATACAGTACTAGCCTACATCTTTGGCATTTGGTTGAATTATTTACTCTATGTCTATCACGTTTATAAAGACTGTTAAATTTGTTTTTTTTATATTTCTATAAATAAGTTTCTTTTTATAAAAAAAAAAAGAATTTCAGTCACATTAAAAAGTACAATATTTTTAAACGTAAAAAATAAAGCCAGTGTGTCAGTGGAATGCCTAACTACGCTATGGATGTGGCTTTCGCCGGTAATAATTCTAGAAGATTCATATATCAACAGTGAAAAAATAGTAAATTTCTTTCATTGCTCTTTTTTAATACTAACAAGCGTAATCACATGTGGATGTATACACCTCCCAGTAGGTCAAAAGATAAATAAAACATTTACGATATTTCACTTTCGAAACTTTACCTAGGGACCATCAATATGTTAATATTAATAAAAAAATGAAGCCAGTCGTGGCGCAAGGACACAAAGTGTGACTGTAAAACCGACTGGTTGTGGATTCGATCCCCACTCGAAAAGATGAAATATTTAGTTAAATTTATATATCCATTTGTTCGCTCTGGTGTCGAGGCAAAGCGTGGCGTTGAGTTCTACCACTCAACATGCAATGCCTCTTAGCTTTATTTCCTGCGTATCCTTGGCCACGACAGCTTCGGATTATATACTGAACACTGGTTGTGATATATAAAACTTACTTGGCAGCCGTCTCCTTCGAACTCCGTATGCATTTGGCCAAAGTCTTCACCTCCATGAAGCGGTCCACATTTACCAAATACTTAGCAACGTGTGTGTATATGTTCATTGAGTCTAACTTGTGTTCTCTAATTATCCTAAAATAAATATATACATATACATGTATACATATAATTAAATTGTAACTGATCGCTGTATAGCTGTATAAAATATAAAAAAACATATTTATTAATATAATGAAACTTTTTTTTAACACAAGTGTTCAAATTTTCATGTAAATCAGATAAAAAAAATTAGGAAACAGTGGAGCAGTGTTTATAATCAATAAACGCAACGATTGTAGGTTTAGTTCCTACTGAGGAAAATTATTTTCATTCCTCGCCGTGGTAAAGCCAGATATTAGAAAATTGGGCGGTGCGTGGACGACGGAGCGTCTTAATACTAGATTCTCTATTAGAGGAGTTAAAAAAATAATACATACTTAAAAGCTAAATCAAAGCCACCTTCTATAGTTTCTCCTGTTGCTAGCACAATGGCGACTATCCTTATTTTATCTGTATTCGATCCAAAGAGGGTTAAAGGTCTCAAGTCATTCTCTTCTCTCCTACTTTGAAGTGGAATTATATCTTGAACTAGTTTCTCCGTTAATCTCCCATTCTCTTCACAAACTGCCAAATATTTAGCTAGTTCCATTTGTCTAGAAATTGTAGTCATGAGATTGTCTATTGTAGATTTATCCAAGTTAAACTGTATCGATCTGGGGTCATTTACTTCTGTAAAAAAAAGTTTTATCAATAACGTTAGATGACTGAATATTTTAATTCAATATTTATTAAGTAAAATAAATATAGATATAAATGAATTATTAGGAATATATTGAATTTTTATATTTATGACGGGTTGCTCAAATGTTACAATAATTTTTAAGGCAGCGCGCGCGCGTACAGTATTGCTATAGTATGCTATGATGTTATCGTGGGAGTACTGACTGGCGGCGGCGGGCGCGCACGGCACGCAGGCGGCCAGGTGGTGCGCGGCGGCGGCGAGGCGCGGGCGGCGCGCGTGCAGCGCGG
>DWAN01000706.1:0-21592 GCA_018230445.1 Heliconius hewitsoni | reverse complement strand
ATCTTAATGATTAATGATAACGCCAGTCGTGGCCCAGGGTCATGCGTGTGAATGTGTTGGGGGTTCGATGTCCTCTCGGGGGAAATAAATATTTTTCATTTCTTCGCAATGGTAACAAGACAAAGCGTAGCGTTAAGTTCCACTACTCATCCCGCAATGAACATTAGGCGGGATTTGGGGAAGTGTGTCTTACTCGATTATCTCCGCCTGCTTTTATTTTGTTTGATGGATGTGATGTTTAGGGGTTCTATTCCATTCAGGGGGATTATTAAATGTAATCTGATTTTATTATGAGACCGCCGCGGTGCAAGGGCACAAATGTGCGACTTTAACTGCAACAGTTTTGAATTCAATTCAAATTCGGAGGTATAAAAGATATATTTTATATGTATTCTCATTTCTTCACTCTGGCAACGAAAATTTTTTAATATTTTATAGCCCTAAGTGGAGATAGAGCCTACAACATCACATTTACAGTCACATGCCTGTGTTCCTAAGACATGAGATGAACCTGAGGAAGGATCCCTCTGTCTACCCTGCTATGTGCGGGATACATTGTGGAAATTGAAAAAAAAACTAATTTTAAAACACAAAAATACACATAAATTAAAAAAGTTTATTTATTATTATTTTAGTATATATAAACAAAATTAGTAAACACATAGTAAAATGTAAATAAATATATAATGTATATATACATATATATATTTATTTATTCTTTCCTCGTCAGTACAGCACGCGTTACCGCCGGTGACTCCACACGACGGTCGACCTTGTATAGTACCTATATTACGAACGACGTAATGGTCCGTAATTGCAAATTGAAAGCTAGTGTGCAACTTGGACAATAGGTTTTAAAAGCATTTTGAATTTTATAGCGATAGGCCTTTAGAATTGTTTACTTGTATATACATACATACATATAATGATATGAATTAATATAGGATTTCTTGTATATTTGCTGTTTTGCTCTGTGAGAAATTATTTGGGTTGTTGTTTTCGCTGTTTGTTGTTAATACTGCTTGTTTGTGAAACTCTTCTTCTTCTTGGGGATTTGTTCTATCACAGCATAATTTCTTCCACACGCCACGCAACTGTGGAATGCACTACCTGCATCAGTGTTTCCAGGTCGACACTAGGTACCTTCAAAAAGTGCGTCTATCTTCACCTTAAATGCCGGCATAGCATTTGGAGCTCCTCTGGAGTAATAGATGGCGGTGATCACTTACCATTGGGTGTCCTGTACGCTTGTAACACGACAAGCTTTAGCTTTTTTAAAATATCTCAATCGTGACATCACTCTAGAACTATTATACGCTTTTTTTTTGTACTAAAGCATCAATATATTTTTGTTTTTTTGTTGTGATACAAATTCTGTATTTGCATATTAAAGACGAAGAAAATATTTAAATAATTAATAAAAATAAATCTTCTAAAAAAAAATAACCTGTTATTGAAAATACAGTTTATAAAGTAGTGTATGGTGAATATCTAATAACAATTCGATGTTGTACCCTAGTATTCTCTAGTTGTACCTAGTTTACACTTATTGTAGTGTTTTGAACCACTGAAAACATCAACTGTTCTATTTGTTTAGTCAGAATTCTATCCCTCCTGAACATAAATATGTGTATAAGATATTAAAAAAAAGTTATTTGGATATGAGTTATTTATAGATAAATATTAGTTTTACTGTATTCAGAATCAATCGTTAAATTTGGTTAAAAATCCACTCTTGCCAGCTCTTTTAAATGTCAAGAAAAAATTATTCGGAACCAGTATGTTTAAACGACGGTTGTAAAGTTAAGTTTGTAAAGAGGCACATAACATCTTGGGAAGCGGAACTCAACACCGCGTTCTTTCTACCACTTTTCTTTAAATAAAAATAATGAAGTCACCCTCGTTGTGGGAATAGAACCTACAATCGTTGCGATATAATCAGAGGCTGCGACGGCTTTATAGATACATACAATACATGAACATACATATGTACCCTTTAATATAATTTGATATACTAACATGGAAATAGGATATCATATAAATAGTCATATGTAATATCGCACAAGGCGTTGTTATGACGGACAGACAAACATATTTACAAAACACTATCAGACTAATCCCTGCGCTTCAAAGTAATCTAGAAGGCGATTGACGTTTATCTCTTATACAATATGCTACCAGTACTTCGATTAATATTATAGCGCCTAATAGGTGCTATTAAACGCTGACGACGTGCACTGACTTCGCTGATTATTATATATTGTTTTCACTAATTTATATATTATGTAGCCGTATTAAAAATACTATCCTAATTTTATCAGAATTTTATAATTTTATATTTTTTAGAAACCGGTTACTATTAATGACCAGCAAAAAGTGTTGTTTTCATATTTTTGTTAATGTAAGGCCAAAAAAATCATATGGACTTTAGAAATATGAATTAATTTACGTGTATTCTTACGACGATTAAGTAAAAAATAACTGTTCAAAATTTTCATATTACTTAGTAAAAATCATTTTGTATCAAACATCTGTGTTTTATTATAACAATCAGCCTTTATATATGAATTGAAATATACCTACTATAAAATAAAATAAGTTTTTAAAATGTTTCATGTATCATACTCATAATGATATATATATATATATATATATTTAATTTTCACATACATGCAACTTATAACATATATATAGATCTACACTGAATATTATAAAATTGAAGAGTACCTATGATTTGTTAAACGCGTTAATCTCAGGAACTACTAGTTCCAATTGATTTTGCATTGTATTGTCCATTTATCGAGACCTGTGACCTTCTATAGGCAATGCTATATGCATACTTATTTAGAATACGTGTAAAAGTTGAACGTAGCGGGACTCGAACCCGCGCCTCCTAGAAACATTAATAAGTTGTAACAAGCGTATAAAAATTTCGACGTCTTGATGAGAACGTATGTCTCCGTGGTCAGAACACCTGGTCTGTTTCTAGAAGGCGCGGGTTCGTTCCGCTACGTTCAAATTTTTATACGTTTTCTATATAAGTATTTTTCTTTTCTAAGTGTGGATTAACACTCAAGAAATGTTTAAAATGCTATACCATGTTAATATTTTCGATCAACCCACTTTCAATTTGACCACGCGGACGAGGCAGCGTGCAAAAGTTAGTATCGATATGATTAACAATATACTATATAAGTCGTAATCGATGAAACAATTTATGAAGCACTGTCAAAGAATAGCAATTACGAATGTTTAAAATTTTTCGCCATATTCGCCGGCCATTACTCGTCTAATATGTTTTTGTTTTTCATTAGAGTCTTCTTAGTTGCACTTCATTTATAATAATGTGAGCTTTTCCCATAAACGATCGTAAACGTCGATTAAATAAATATTCAACGACCACTTTTCGACTTATTTAGACTCCGCCTGTAATTTATTCAACAGAACAAATCAATTAAATGTGAATTACGAGTATGCACTTGTACAACATTTCAATGAGGTTTTATTGAAAGTAATCTGTTGATTTTATATAGAAACTGAAATTTAACATCAATAATTATATATACGTTAACTAACAATGGAGGAACCCTTGACATTTAATGGAAGAAGCGTCTCGACCTCGTATCTAAACATATATATTTGACGTCTAAGAGAAGATATCTGTGTTTACACTCGGCAATTAGCGAGTAATGCTGGCAAATTGAGAATGCCACTATTGTTGTTAAAGTTGTTTGAGGTTTGCCGTTTGTATAATATGGCAGGGTTATACGGAGCGGCTGGCCTTGGGCGCGATTGACATTCCATGCCCTTTCTTCCACCTTGCCTATGTCTTCTTGAACGGTGATTGCATACGAGAATCTTTATTAATATGCCACGCTATCCCGCGAACCAAGGTCGTCTCTATCTGTAGACTTCTTTATTTTTGCTAGCATATAACTATATATGACCCTTATTACTAAGGAATAAGGTATATAATTGTTTATTGTAAAAACACTCTTTGGTCTGTCTGTACGTGATCTGGTTACTGGCGCACAGCGACATCTGGCGGCCGAAATGGCAAGTAATTTGGATTCATGATTGCCGATTAGCTACTTCCGCATCACGTTCGATGATGTATTTCTCTTCTTATGACTTTGAGATAGACTTAAATGGATGCTGTGCAAATTTCTTGAGCACAATAGATTGGGTATGATTTTTATCGGCTTGTCTTTGTATAAGTCTTAAAAGGTTTTAAAATATTTATTTCAGGGTTGCCAAGTAGCACGGTGAATATCCTAATGTTAAGAACATTTAATTGTTCGCGTTCTACCAGTTATAGAAATATTGTGAGTTGAATGGCGTAATTCAATACTGCGTTTTGTCTTTACAGGTCGAAGAAATGAGCATAATTTAAATATAATCACTCTTTCTTGAGTCAAGCTCATAATCAACGCGTTTACACATTGTTTCACTGCTGTATTAGTATTCTTTACGATTAAAGTTAAAAAAATATATATTTTAAGCTAAAAGATTGCATTGCATAAATTTTTAAAGGTTGACCAGTTAATATAGGCATTACAGAATATAAGAAGCTAAGAAAAAAACAGAACGCCTAATTTGTATAAGGCAAGGCTTAAAAGGAAGTTTACTTGGTACTTTCTAAATTCTATAGGTCCTACTAATCCTACTAAAATTATAAATGTGAATGTTAGGAAGGATGGATGTTTGTTTCACATTCATACCAAAACTACTAAACTGATTTAGATCCAACTTTACAATAATATAGCCTATACATCAAAATAACACATAGGCTACATTTTACATGAAGATTAATATGCGAAGCCGCGCTTGAGTCGTTAGTATTGTATAAATTAAAGTTTATTTGGTTGGTCATGCTAATATCAGTAACTACAGGTTACTAGATAGTCCGTTTATTGAGGAGGGCTGTATATCTTTATTATTGAGGAAGGCTACCCGATTATCATTTCGATGTAACCCGATTAACTGCTGTCAGAGTTACCTCGAATACTTAGAATGTGTGATTAATGTGTGACTTAATAACATAGATAAATATTAATTCTTTTTTTTTTTGAGATTAGAAAAAAAACATTATTGTACAAGATACGATTCGCACATTTTCATTTATACGTCTATTATCTGGAATGCTGAATTCTTTTCTGCTGTCTATTTCGGCACAGGCGCGGCGTTGGGTACCGCAAATCAACATGCAGTATCTCGAGTTAAGATGGAAAGCGGAAAGCGGATATTGGCATGAACACTACGTTCTACTACTCTCCATGTCTCCTCTACTTGCTATATATCGGAGTACAGCGTGAAAGGAAAAAAATTTTTTGGCATAACCGACAAAGCTATACCAATTAGATCGGGGCGATATCTGTAAGTCCTAAAAAACATTTATATGAGATTTGAACCCACTTTCATTTATTACTAAACTATCTGAATGTGTGATATATAGTTTAGTAATATTTCATTTATTACAAAACTATATATCACACATTCTCTTCATATATACGTATTCTATATACGTACATAAATAACCAAGCATTTCCTACCGCGATACAATTTTCCAATTTGCGTGTATGCGGGCATCTAATGAATTCCTTCTGCATATAAAGATCTATATAGCATTATTGCACCAATCCACATGCCTTGAGTGCTGTTGTTCGGTTTTTTTGCAATGAAGGGCGGGCTTTGCTTAACTAATTCAAGGTACTGAACTTGCTGAACAAAAAACAATCTTATTTGTAAGAAATAATGCTTTTTTTAGTATGAAAGTGTGTTAGAGTGCATATTTTGAAATTTTTAGTATATAGACATTTTAGTGTACTCTGTAAATAGCGGAAACGCCAATAGTAGGGACTCGGTTCTCGCTTGAGGGTATAATGATAAAAGGATGTATATATGTATATACAAACGCTTGCAACGTGGACTTGCTATATGTAGAAAATATGAAAATAACACCGCATTTCCTGTATGTTAGTTAGAAGAGTATATTGTTTCAATCTATATAGATACTAGCGTTACATATCTATTATTACAGGTATATTATTGTTATTACCAATGAGAATAGAAATTAACTTTTATGAATGTTACCCAACCTCCAAAATAGTTCACGGAAAGCCATGTATAAGTGAAAGTGAAAAATAAAGAAAATAGTTAATTGAGATAGAACGTTACAAGGATAAATGATAGATTATATAATTATGATTTTTTAGACATAACTAAAAAAAAATAAAGTATCGATGAACACCAGCTACATGAAGAAGCATGACTCATTGTCACGTTCCGCCGGAGCCACGCGTGCAAGCGAGAGCGTAGAACATACGATAGAGAGGCACGATCGGCTCAAGTGTTCCGCTTGTGACGCATCTATCCATTCATTGTTACCAGTAATTAAATAGCACATTGTTTCTTGTAATTAATTTGCATAATTTAAGTAAAAAATATTGGAATTAGGGAGTGCAATTAAATGTTAATTTATCGAAAAAAAATCTAATATTTAATTAACTCATTTGTATTGAAAATCCAGTGATAATAATTAAATTCAATTCACAAAAGTATGCAATTTTTCAACACTGTAGACTTATGACGTTGTCACGTAATTATATTCCGTAAGCCAACTTATTGGAATCAGTTTTTTAACTTCAGCAACGGAAATCTGGGAACCTAATGTTAAGGTACTCTGTTCCCATTGAGCACTTCTGATACTCACTTTCCTATGAATTTTAGATGCATTACGTGTTGTTGTGTTCAGGACAACAATTAAGATTCTATTTCCTTTGTATTTAGATATCGATCGATCGATCGATATCAGACGGACATATTAGGCAAAATCCATACGCCTTTAGAAGTATCAAGGAATGACATCATTGGCGGGTATCAATGTGGATATATTTAAATTTCAATTAACTAGAAGTAATTTATTACCTATGTTATATTAATTATACTTACTTCTTTTTGGAAGCAGTAGAAAAACTCAATTTTAAAATTATATTTTTTTTAGCTTCCGGAGAATAATGCTAAGATACTCCGATAGCCATTTTCCGCTGAATTCTGAGGGCATTGAGTGTTGAGCGGCGGAACTCAATACCGCGCTTTGCCTCGACACTAGAGCGAAGAAATGAAAATATTAATTATTTCATTTCCTCGAGTTCAAATCGAACTCCCGACCTGTCGTCACCGCTGGTCTTCAATTTTATAAATTAATATGTATAAATAAATAGTATAAGTAACTTCAATATTTATGTTTATTTTTTTCTTATATATTTTACTGAAAATCATTTGTGTTCGATACTATATAGAATTAAGATATGGTAGCCCTATTTGTCAACTTTGTAGTCTGTAAGTTCCACATCACATTAATGGAAACATGTTTGAGAGAGAGGTTCGCTACTCGACACGCAATGCTTCCAGAAATTGGCGGAAAATGATTTTAATGGAAACGGAGTGTCTTAACACCAGGTTCTCCGCTATTCGGGGGATAAAATGTGAAGTTATTTTTTTTTTTTCTCATTAAGGAAAGTAAAACTGTTTTAGATAATCGTCGAAGAGCTCTAACCATTGAACCTATGCTAAGTGGTCAAAGGGCTGCGACGGTTTCCAAAAGGTGCGGATTTGAGTCCCGCTACATTTAAATTTTGTCATTTTTTTTCCAAATATTTTTTTCTATAACTTCTGCTAAGTTAAGCTATTCGTTTCACATTTTTGTTTTTAATACTATTAAAATACTGCCTTGCTTAAAGGTTTTTATTATCACATAAAAATTAGGTAGTTTCTTTCGTTATTCTATATGTTTTAACACAATCTTAATGGGACAGTAAAATTAAGCACATGTGGAGGATATTCTCCACTTTTCGTCCGATTTCGAGACATTGAACTTGACGCCGCATCTAGTCTTATTGAAATCGGAAAAGGAAAAAAAATAATGCCCCAAATAAGAATCGAACCTACAACCATCACATTTATAGTCAATTTGCTAACCGACGATGGCCTGGTTTGGTTATCAAGTATAAAAATACAAAATCGAAATCATGTCACTTAAGTAAAAGCAATTTTTGTCGTTACACTGACGGTCACATATTAGTCAACTTACTGTTATTTAACCTTCTTGGTGATCCACATTTATAAGTTTTAAAAAATGTCAATGCTATTTTAAGATTTCATTGGATTTACCAAATTTATATATAATTAAATATAGGTTGCAATTATGCAAGAATGATCTTATTTTTAACTTAATATTTTTTTATATTTTTTACAGTTGTTGCTATAGCAGGATAGGCACAGGGAGCATGGTATTAAGTCACTCCATTCTCCACTTTCTACTCAATTGTCGATATTCAATAGAATATTTAGTCGTGGAGCCCAAGGTCGTCAAAATAGAAAAAAAACTCCCCCAAGTACTGCATATTAGTGGAAATCGAACCCACAGTTAATTTACAGTCTAAGCTATTTTAATTATGAATTAATGTTTATTTTTTATCTTCATGTGTATCCATTTGCGGCAAACAATATTTTTCTTATTTAATTATAGAATAGCCTCTAAAAATGCAACCAATAAAAATAATAATACAAATTTACTCCATAGATGGTAGTGAAAGCCGCATTAAAATTCATTGCGTTCTTTAAAAAGCACACAAATGTGAAGCGACTTTATTTCATACTATGCAAAGATTTATCTTTAGAATTGAATCCGCAACCTCCAAACATAACTCAATGTCAACACAAGATAAAAATCCAAACTATTTTCACGTCTTAATGTATACAATATACATATATTAGAATAGGTTAAGCCTCAAACGAAACCGAACAAAGAACGACCTTCAGATGCGCTAACTAACTTCACTAAAATTAGATAGGTAGCCGCGTGGCATACGTAATGTGTTTCTTTGTGAAAAAAAGGGAGACCTTTTGAATCGAAATGAAGTTCCGCGAGCAGAAGGATAAATTAAAACATTAATATAATAATGAATTAACTTTTTAGTAACTATGTATTATTATATTTTTATAAATGGTAAGCATGCAATGGTCCTTTTGCGTGTTTCGTCAAGTGCCGAGTCGTGTTGAGTATCGAAAGTCAACGCCACACGTTATCTTGTGTAACAAAAGCGAAGAAATGAAAATAATTTATTCTCTCGAATGGGAATCGAACTCACAACCGACGCGTTTACAGTAGGGTGATGTGCCTCTGGATTACGACGTTTCGACACACGTTTATTTGTTAAACTCATGTATTTATTTGAATGTATATTTTATAGGAAAAAATTGTAAAATAAATGTAGCGTCACCGCCTCTTCCCCTACCTATCCCGGAAACCTGTTGGCAAATTCAAGACTATTTGAGAAGTTAAATTTAAAACAAATTTCAAAGTATACATTTTATTTCCTATGGATATTAATCTACAATTGTATCGTGTAACAATATAATAAGTATTACAATTACAATAATATAAATAACAAATGCCTGATGTATATGTATGTATGTCAATCAATCGTAAATTATGGCAATCTTTTCGTATTCGCGTTAACGTTGTCACTTGTTACGAATGTGTACTGAATAAAATTAATTACTTCAAGGCTTGGTTTTGCTGTAATTTTTTTATGATATTTCTTTTCTAGTGGCAGAAACTTAACGCTGCGATTTATCTACCAGAACGGGGAAATTAAAGTATTTTTTAATATAGGCATTTCGAGAGGGAATCAAACCATCCCCTTTGCTTTTTCCGGCAGGGTAGAGAAAGTTAATCTAGCGTAAGACACTCCGTTCCCCACTTTCTGCCGTGTTCCCTCTGTTCCTGCTGGGTGCGGGATACAGCGTGAAGCTGATGAATGATTACTATGAAAGGTCACGTATATTAATAGCGTCAAGCTATATATTCCGCCGATTTCTGGAGGCATCGCATGTGTGGTTGAACTAATGCCGCGCTTTGCCTCGATACTAGATCGAAGAAATGAACATATTTAATATTTCATTTCCTTGTGTGGCAATCGAACCCACGACCTATCGCGTTGACATTCACACGCTTGCGCCTCTGCGCAACGACTGGTCTCTACATACGATCCTTCATAACTATTTATCGGCCCCAAGCTATTAAGCTACAGTTAATTTAATAACATTAGTATTAAAGCGAATTATGGATGATTGGTATACAAGGCCACGTATCTTAATAGGCTTGAACATAATTTGCATATAAAACTTAAATTTGAAATTCTATTAACAGATACCTTTATTTTGTCTTTTGGCAATGACATTTTATAGCAAATTTGATGGGTAATAAATATTTGTAAAATTATCACCCTTCACTAATCGTGAAGACTGGAAAAGTATCAATAAGCAGGTAGTTATTTACTGTTTAGTATTAGAGGCCATTGTGGCGCAGTGGAACAGTGTCTTGTTGTACATGCAGTAATTGTGAGTTCGTTGCTCACATTGGGAAGTTATATTCTTTATGAAATAAAGAAAAATAAAACATATAAGAAATATAAAATTGGGGAACATGCTAGTTGACGAAGGTGGATTCTTCCAACCATCCAGTTGAAGTGGAATTATTATATTTAAATTCAATTCAATTTAATTCAATTTCAAGTCTAGTAAGGCCTATCGTGGCGCAGGGGCTTAAAATGTGACTGTAAAAGCAACTTCGGCGGAAAGTGGGGTACTTCGGCGGAGGGTCTTAATAGGTTCCCTACGAGAACCCTGCTGTGTGCGAGATACAACGTAAAGCTGATTTGATTGAACACACAGTTTCTTTAATGAGTGAAAAAAGAAATGGAATGTTTTACCACTAGACCTCCTTGCCCAACTAAATCCGTGGAATTGTGGTCATAAGGAAAAAATATAACATATAATGTCGATTGGAAAATTCACAAGCAAAAGTTACATCAAATTAAATTTTTTTAATACAATAATTTTATATATAAATATAGTTAACCAAGTTTTATTGCAATACTGAAGTTTATAACCCCATAGATAAATAGAAATAACTAGTTGTACTTCTGTAGAAATATCAGCTTTTTTAAGAGAAACGAAAGGCTTCACGGCTATACACATATAAATGATATTATTACATTATTTATTAGCAATCAAGAGGCTACCGTTGTTAATAACAATAAATTTGTCCTACGCTTATTGCATCAATAAATAGTAATAAGTTTATTTTGATTGTAAGCTGAATGATTTTATATGATAAAGTATTTTTTTTCTATGAAGAATGTGCTATTTTATTGTTATTTATTTTTATGAATGTATCAAGGTGTTAAATATGGTTTGATTTGATGATTTTGTAGCGCAGTTATGGTGCGGGTTTGAATTCAAATGGATAAGGATTGGTTACCTATATAAATAAGTTTCCGATTTATCTGTAAGTGTTGTCAAGCAAATAAATTATTTGAAAAAAAAACCGAATTAAAACAACGAACCAAAAAGTAAATAATAATTTTATATAAATTAAAACGTACTTTGATTTTGTTAAACAAAAATAATTATAAAAAGATTTTATAATTTTGAAGTCGGTGCCAAGTGAAACAAAGGCATAATTTGATATTGTAGTAAAGTTGTTGTAGCATTAGCTTTACACCGATACTATACAAATTTACCTTATTAGCTGACTGCGGCTAATTAAAAAGGAGAGTTATGATTTTATCCTGTATGTATGTATATGGGTATTGATGTTCATCTGTTCCCTCATAACTTCTAAGCTAGTTATCATAATTAGACAAATGAGCTACATAACATCAAGTTAAATTGACTACAGCGCCCTCTAGGGGCATAAAGTAAAGGAAAAAAAAGGATTTTTTACGCTGTCGTGTGGGGTATCAAATGTCTTTCATTTGCTTTCTTAACACATTTCAAATATGTAAACATTATTTGCCGTTGCTCAATCCCCTGATAATTGCAATTTTTATACTCGTTTTTTGTATTACCTGATTTTTCTCTAGTATCATCGATAGTAGGTTCTCAAACGACAAAAGTCTCCTGCCTTTCTAACCATGTCTTATGGGTTATTGATAGCGATCACCCTGTACGACGCAGTAATTAGAGGACGGAGCTACAAATAAAATCCTAGTGATAAATTGAACAAATAACAAACATTTATTCTATTAAGATCTGTATCTGAGTAAAATTCAAAGAAACAAGAAGCGTGTTAAATTATTAAATGCTAGTCTAATAGTCCTTAGTGCGACACGTGCAATGCAGGTTTAATAGGACCGTATGAAGTAACCAATAATTTATATATAGTTAAGTATGTATATATAAATGTATATATTTATATATGTATGTTTGTAGGCTAGATGTGGCGCAGGGGCACAAACGTGTGACATTAAGCTCGACAGTTTGTAGGTTCGATTCTCACTCGAGAAAATTAAATATCTAATATTTTCTTTTCATCGCTCTCAAAGCACGAGTTCCGCCTCTCAACACGCAATGCCTCCAGAAATCGCCAAAAAATGAGGAACTGAGTGTTTTAATACAAAGTTTTATGTGCCTACCGCTGTGTGCGGGAAGGAGCGTGAAGCTAATAAAAATGTATGCGTGTAAGTATAAATAAACATTTTGTACTAGCTAAACACACGGTAAGTTATGGTGTTCAACGCATGTATAATTTACTTGGATACAACTAAGTAATGGTGTTCTCATGGGTTGCATATAAAACTTGTTTAGAAAAAGGTAATAAATGAGTGTTTGTATTATATAAATGTATTTATATTTGTATTAATGTATAAATATTTATATTTTATTCTATATCTATAGATACTATTCTATTCTGCAAATTAGTTGTAGGCGGAATGTTCGCCTCACCTTGCTCAAAAATACAAGGAATATACTTCTCTAAGTAGAGGTAGAAGTTACTATCAACTATCTTTAATTGACTCGTTATCAGAATTCGGAGGAATCGTTTTGAATTATTTTTTTCGATTTTTAGTTGATGTGTCCGATAAGAATGTCTTGCACAAAGCAAAGAGGGCTGAGAGAACCAGGTAACATAGTGTACTGTAAGTCACTTCGTTCCAAATAATACCAAATAAGACAAATTCGGGAAGCCGTGCTTGTTGATTTCTTTCGGAAACTAACCCCAGTCTTTCATTACCATATAGAAAATTTAAATATTAAAAACTTCTTTCCCAGAGTGAGGAGTCGATCATACAAACTGTCACGTTTACACTCGTGTGATTGTGCGCCTGCGCCACTACTGGTCTCCATGACTGGCAAATTATATTTAGCTTTATAAATTAGATTTTATATCTAATTTATAAAGCTAAATATAGACATTTAGACTAGACTATAAAGATAGACATTTAAAATACGGTGTTCTTTCTCGCTTTCACAGTCAAACTACCTACTAGCTTGTACTGTAATTTTGTTAACGTACAATCGACAGCCGCGCGAACTAACAGTGTTAATAGCTAGTTGAATAGATAGGATCAGCGAGGATAAATTAGCATCTAGCTATTAGTACTGATGGAAAAAGATAAGTTAAATCTAGAATGGCGTGATAGGTAATAGAAAGACCTTCCTGTCGTCGTTGCACAGTGGAACAACGTCTGGTATAAATACAAAAATGTGGATTTTATTTTCACTTGGAGGATCATTAGTATTTTAATTATTTTATTTTAACTGCTCTTGTAGTCGGCTTGATATTATCTACTAAATAAAGTCAAGAACGGAGTGTTTTACCACGGAGTTCGTTCTGCCTAAGAAATATCTTAATTTTATATATTTTACAGATCATGAAAGAGCATTGCCGGCCTTCAAGGTGGAGAGAGATGTGGTTTTGAAGGTAGCCATGTCGTATCGACCCAGAAGCACTGCTACAAGAAGTTTACAAGAAAGTTTCTACAAAACTACACAGTAGTGGAGTGCCACGGATCCGGATGGTGGAGTTGACATTTAATTTTGTGATATGCTATGCTGTTAGAAAATTCAGCAGGGTACAATTCTAATAATGGAACCCGATATCAGAGGTCTCAGAATGCTTATGATTTTTATTTTCAAGTTAACTATTCTTGTTTTAATTGTTTTTCTTCCTTGAATTAGGTTATTCTAAATACTAAAGAATACAATAGCCCGAAAATGACTGTTATCTTTGCCATTAACGATGGAATATTGTATAAATAAAAAAACATAGCAACCATACTTGATTTTGACAGATTAAAATGATGACTCTGTCTAACCAAACCATACCATTTATTTTGACAGATTGAAATGATCACTCAATGTTAAAAAATCTTGTAGTGACTCAGACTTTAGCTGGCTATAGAGTAATATTTTAAAGTTACTGGCCCTTTAGGTTTTTTAAATTCTCGTGACATTACGTATATAACAGGGCAGACAAGAAAACCTAGTGTTAAGATACTCTAATCCTCACAAACCACTTAATTTTTTTAAAAAAAGTGAGGGGACTCAAAGTCGCATTTTTTACCAGAGCGAGTAATTGAGAATAATTTATGTCACCGAATCGAACTCACAACCGTCACGTTTACGCGGCATCTCATATAAAATAGAAAAAAAATATCTTAAGAAAATATACAAGAATTTTCAATTAACATTACATACGACTTATAATAGCTACGTAAATAGATTATACCCGTACATACAACGACATGGGTATCAATCACATGATATTTGACCTGGTGGTTCTGAGAGTTTCCAATAAATGATGTAGATTGTATCGAGGTGAGCCGTATGACCCCTTATGACTGGTAGCTAGCCTTACTAAATGCTCAAGATGAAATGTGCCACTTATATTTCATACGTTTTGGTTATTTTAAGCATATTTTAGTTATGAGAAAATAAGGAGAGAGAGGAAGACGGAAAGGCTTTAATGGGAAAAGAACATCAGGTTTCCAGATTTCCTCTGTTTACTCTGCTTTCTGCGGAATATAGCTTCACGCTAAAAATAATCGGGTTTGATAAAGGTCTGATTTATTATATTGTTGCAGTCAATTTTTTTTTATCTGACGTAAAAACGTATGCAGAAAAAAATAAACTTCTGTACAGTGCAGTCCTAGTTGATTACTTAGTAGCATATCACGCTTTCCCCTATTTTAGGTGGTTGTGGAATCGGGTTAAGAATGTTTTTTTTTAATTTTCCTTGCATTGGCAAAACAAAGCGCTGCGTTAAATCCCGCCACGCAACACTCAATGCTGTGAGCTCGGGCGGAAAGTAGAGAACCTTACCACTAGATTCTTTATCAATATAATCAATCAAAATATATTAAAAAAATATTTTACTCTAAACATTGTGACAGATGAGACGCCGAGGTCGCGATGAACATCAATACTACTATGTAGGAGGACGATTACCGCGCGGTGCCCACTTGTATGCCAGTAATTAATGGCTGTCGGTACAAAAACAATGCATAGCTCTGGTTAAGGACGTGTCCTTTGTGATGTGGCCATGATATAAGGAAATTCAGGATTTCACGGAAATACTGTGTTATGTATATTTAAAAAGATATTTATTATCCTTACCCCTATCGTTCCTTACATTAGGGTCGCAAGTTCCGGACACTGTTCTGATCTCCTCATCCTGGAATGCCTGGCACCGGCATTGTTTCATCTGTTTTCTGTGAAGAAAAAATGATATTTTTAAGAGAAATTTATTGGATTTTTTTTATTTATAAAGATATTTTCTATTGAAAATATTATATTATTTATTGAAACTATTAAATACTAGTAGCCGCCGTGTGGTTTCGCCCGCTTGCACAGTACAATTATGTCTTTTCTAATCTCAATTACTTCCGTGATCTCATAATATTATCATTTTAAAACTTTAATCATACATTTAGATAGAATTCTGAAACCGTAGATAGCTAAAGTTATAGTTAACTAAACGAAATACTTATTTTGTAGCAATAGTGTGGCATGAAACTCTTTATATTAATATTTTTTTTTTATTTGTAAAATAAAACAAACACTAATAAATATTAAGCGAAGCTTTCCAGAATTTAATAGAGATAACTACATTTATCATCTGTTAAGCCGTTTCTGAGATTAGTGTGAACTCCTAAAAACATTTTTCTTATATATCTTCTATATAAAGACACAGAACCATGTATTGGTTTCATTTCCAACAGTGGGACTCCAACTTGCGCCACCTGCGCCACAGCCAGACTGGTATACTGTCAACTTAAAATAAAAATTATTGCTAATCTCAAATATCTATACATCTACCATCAGCCTTATGCTCTCCATTCTCTCCGGCTAGTGAAAAAAAAAATACAAAAATCATACTCACCTCACATCTTCTAGGATAAATCTATGTTGATCGTTACGTGGGCTACAATATGATTGATATAGCTTCGCGCCGCTTAATTGGTTGCTTAGTTAAAGCATATATACATACATACATATATGTGTTAGCATTGTTCACGTGCACAGTAACTTATTTACACTCTGTACATTTGAATAGTAATTACTAGCTACTTTGGCATTCAGTAAGATATAAATATTTGTGTTTTGAAAATTTTATTATTTATTGTCTTTCATATCCTACATATAGGAAGGTTTCCAAGGGGAACCTACTGTTATGACACTCCATTCTTATTGAGACACTTGTGTTTAATATTTCCCGCCGAATTCTAGAGGCATTGTGTGTTGAGTGGCTAAAATTACTGCCCCCATTCGCCTCGTTACGAGAGCGAGGAAATGAATATATTAAATATGTAATTGACTTCCTCGAGTAGGAATCGAAGTGTTTGGCATCTAGAGTAATATAGATTTTAAGCTATATTATTATTTTTTTAAATAAAATTTTAAATCGGCATTTTATGGCGTAGTTGGATAACGTCTGATTGCGGACGTTATAGTTATTTGTTCAATCCCCAATCGGAGGAATTACTTATATTTCCCGTTCTGGTAAGGTAAATGGCGGCGGTAAATTCTGCAGGCAACTATCTACTTTGCAATTGTGCAGCTTATATTAAATATTATATATTAAAAGTAGTTTCTGATTTCACTTAGCAGAACATCTAAGCTGTAAACTGATCATGACAAAGCGTGACGTTGATTAGCGCCATCAATAATACAGAATATAAGAAGAATGTAAGAACACTCTCACTCTCTCTCTCGTCTCGTCTCGTTTCGTCTTTCTGTCTCTGTTTTTGTCTGGCCGAATACTATTTTTATCCAGATTTAGAATTGGTTTTCGGTTTCGAAATGGTATCAAACTGAAATTAAAATCAATTAATTTTTTTAAGCATATCACAGTAACAAAACATCACAACCACAAACATAAATCTATACACATTTATTTTGGGATTGGGTTCCTTCACCTTACGCACAATGTTTCTGAATGAGACTGAAAGGTGGGTAAAAAAATGTAAATAATGATATAAATTGCATTACATATTATAATTTACCTCTTAATATTATAAAGAATTTTAAGAATTAAAAATAATACATATTTAAATAAAACCAGATTGAACAAGTATATAAACGTTTGTATTTTATACCATTACATCACTACCTTTGATATCGATCAATCGTAAATCTATATTAATTGATTGTAATAATAAAATCGCGATAATATCTTCCTGTAGTTCTTTATGATGTTAAGACATACACACAGACAAATAGGATATCGGTATATATGACTTTATTTTAATTTTTTCTTAATATTATTCCACACGATGAAAAGGAAAATGTTTTAGGCCAAATGCCAAAAATCAGGCCTAATTAATTCTTTCTTTTATTAGTGTGCGAATGACGCTTTCAAAAGTATTAAAATTTCCTTTCAATAAACTATTTTTATTTTGTTTACTATACGCTGTATCCCTAGTAAGTAGAGGGAACCCAGTATCAAAAATACTCTACTTTCCACCTGCCACCCAACCCTCGAGACATTACGTGCTAAGTGGCGGTCGAACGCCCCGCATTGTCTTGTTACCAAAGCGAGAAAATGAAAACATTTCATTACTGTAAGTGGCAATAGAACGTACAACCATTATGCCAAAAGTCAGATGTCGTATTTATCAATTTAAATAACAAAACTAAATAGTATATAGTTGAAAAAGAAACCGCATTTTCAATACAATCGCGTAGATCCAAAAAAAGCGACATTTTCTCGTATTTAAATCACGTGCGCACTAGGAAAATACGACTGTCTGGTACCAAGGTCTAATGAAATTTGTCATTCAAACGGTTCGCGAGTCGACGCGTACGCAGGCTGAGTAGATGTAGTGTGGAGTATCGAGGATTTTCTTCTGTGGCATACTAAGCGCTGTATATTATGTTATATGATAGTTATATTTGAATATATATGTGTAAAAGCAATGTATTTATTTGTTTTTTTTTTTCAATTTTGTGCTTAACTCATATAGCAGGGTAGGTAGAAAACCTCAGTGTCAAGTCACTCCGTTCTATGGTTTCCGCTCAGGTTAAACACATTTGAATACAAATGACTTTGCAAGCATCCATTATATATGAAGGAAAAGAAATCCACGATAGACTGAATCATTATTTCTTTGATAAGAAGTACTTGTGTTAAATTTTATTAACTTAGCACAAAGCTTTCCACCATGAAAATACATATTAAAAATTAAACCTCAGACATAAGCACAACACCGTATAGACGAAATGACTGGATTTAAAGGGTTGAAGTCGTATGGCTGAAAGTCTAGGGAAGCACTAAAACAGAATTTCCTGAACACGGGAAAAAACTGAATTTACCATTTTAGCTCTTAAACAAAATCCACACAAACAAACACATATATTTGTTATAAAATCCCTTATTGTACCCCAATACTAACGAGGAAGACACACCGACACGTCGCACCGAAAATTACCGACGTAGGCTCGTACGCTGTGAATTTTTAGTTGTTAGCCTTCCTCCTTCCTGGTACCAGTCTCAGGGCCGTTGGTACATTCACGGTAGTTATATTCGATTCTCACGTTAGTTGCTATAGACGTATATTGTTTATAGATATCTATCGCGGCATGTTAGGCCTTCGTGGTGCAGCGGCACAGTGTCTCAAAACAAGATGGATGTGGGTTCAATTCTCATTCATTATCATTATCTATCCTCGTCCACTGCTGGATATAGGCCTCTCCAATGAAACGAGACTGAGCTTGAGTTCAGTTCTATTAGCCGTTTAATTCTCATTTGAAGGAGTTTACTTTAGTTTACTAGTTCTTGTAACAAGAAGTACGCTAATCAACACGCAATGTTTCGAAACTAGGGCGGAAAGTAGAGAACGGAGTGTCTTAACACTAGTAACCCTGGCTACTCTGCTATTTACATATCATTTTCAAAATATTGCGTGTTGAGTGGTAGAACTCAGACAAAAAAAATGTAAAATGTAGATAGAGTAGGAATCAAATCCAGGAAATCGCGTATACAATCAGAAGATGCTCCGCTGCACGACGATGACCCGAATGTTTATTTCGTGTACAATAATTTGGTGATCGTGACTTAGTAGATCAATCTTTCACTTTTCTCTATTACATATTGAGATTTTAAAAACCACTCTCACTTCATCCATAGTACAATACGGTCGACGAGTCGTGGTCGACCTGGAGTTAAAATTTATTAACTTTTGCACATTCTTCGATAATAATCAAAAATAAGAAAAATAATAAAATTAAATATGCGCAGTCATCTAGTTAAATTTAGGACGGCCACAACTCGTCAACCATACTGTAACTATGTGCTAATAAGTGAGTATAGAAGCGTAAATACGTTTTTCATAGAAAAACCCAATCAACTATGGCATTGTATACGCTGTTTATCTAAAACAAATGGTTTCGAAAGTGAAACGTGTTAATTAATCTATTTTAAGTATCGAATAATTAACAATTAACGAGCTGTTAGAGTCTTAAATAATATAGTTCCGTATTGAGTAATTTACTACGGATAATATTCATATTTAATTATCTTTTCCGCACAAAACAACGTTAATTTTGGCATAATATAAGTGTGTACAAAGTAGGTTTTTACTGTTGATGCTGATTGGGGGAACTCAACGCCGCGCTTTATCTTAACATGACACCAAAGAAATTCTCTCGTTTGAATAGCGATCGAACCCTTAACCATCTCTTACAATCGCACGTTAAAATGGAATAAATAATTAATTTATTACATTGTAATAAAGGTACCTGCGTTTAACATGCAAGACCCCAGCATGAGCGAAATATGACAAGATTAATTTTTGTTTACAGGTGTATGACGACGAATTGAAGATAATAATTATAAGAATATAGTTGATTAATGCAGCCGTGGCGTAGGGGTTCGATTCTCATTCAGGGAAATAAATTATATTCATTTCCTTTCCAAGACAAAGCGCGTGTTGAGCGGCGCAACTCCACTTGAAAAACTTACAATGCGTTGAGATCAGTGTTTTGCCACTAGGTTTTCTCCCTACTATATGATATGTGTGTATCTATGTAGTAATAGATACCAATGTTTAGGAATTACGGCTTTTTAATTAAAAATATATATTTTTAATAAAATCGTTAAGAATTTGTTAGTAATATATACAATTTTTTAACGATTTTAGATTAATTTTATGTCGTTTGACAGGACGGTTTATCGTTCAATATTTTAGACAAACGTATAGAACGTTTTTCATAGATGACAGACAAAACGAATTGATTAATACCACTAGTTAAACTGAAAAATCTGTATTTCTTACACAAACTGCATTAATTTAAATATAATGTGACAACCACTGTACCAATATGGCGTCACGTTCACACATTCAAATTCATCTTCTAAAAGCTATACAAACATTAATATGCTAATAAGAAATTATAAAGACATGCAACACAATGCATGCTATAAACGAATTATTCTCTATATACATATACAATTTATTTCGTATACCAGTTCATTAGATAGTTGATTGGTTTCCCTCTCGAAGGCTAAGTTGCGAACTTTGACTTCGTATGCATGCTACATGCGTGTATCCTCGTGTATTGATTAGTGAATTTGATCTTTAAGTAATAGTCCATAAGAGTGATAATCGCACTACGTTTGGTCGATGTTTATCGTTTATAACTTTATTATAATTACGAAGTTTCATTAGGGAAAATATTCTACACCTATTATTTATGCATGGACTTGTCTTTAGTAATATAATGTATGTAATAGGGACATAAAATACCCTATTCTTCCTATTTGTGAGTACAATAGCTATTTTAAAGTTGCTGATGTCGCTTCCACCAGCCCTGTCTTTGCAAGAGAAGGTCGTGAGTTCTAGTTTTATTTGTAGGTAATGTTTTTAATTGAGATTTATATCGTAATAAACATTTTACTTGTCTGTTAAAGGAATGACTAAAGGAAGAACGATTAACTCAGCCTGGGTGTGCCAGAGTTCTGGTCCTCTGCCTTCGGCATTCATCCGAAGCCGAGCTACTGCATATCGTCAATCCATAGAACTAGAGAGCACCCTATGTTACGCCATTTGTGGTCCCCACTGGAAGACTCGTCTACTCCAGCGACTATCAATCTTCCGACTGGCACTTCCAGCCCTACTTGTACTGCCACTTCAATTTACCGGAAGACCTCATTTCTGATTTACTATATAAATAAAATATTTATATAGTAGTTTTTGCCGTGTGATCCCGGCCTAGAATAGGATCATCCTGGTACTGGTGG
>DWAN01000705.1:0-21599 GCA_018230445.1 Heliconius hewitsoni | reverse complement strand
TCTCAAGAAAAAAATGCTCTGACACTGTTTATAAAAATATCCCGCAGTATTATTTTATAACTTACAAGCGACACGTACCGTGCACTATTGCACCTGTATGTTGCTTGTATGTATGTGCCAAGGGTATTTTAAGGTACATACCTCAAAATCCTTATAAGATAACTCTGTTGTTTGTCCGTCTGCCCAAGAATATTTTGTACAAGATCGATTAAAGGTTAGATACCTCAATGTTCAAGTCTATATTAACTTAGAGCACAAAAAATCTATCGTCTTAATCATCGCATCAAATAACGATGAAATATGAGGGTTTATGCTTAGTTTTTTGTTGCATTTTCTATCATAACTATAGGGTACTTCCCGTTGACATACAGTTACGAAATTTGTTAAGAAGTCGTTTATATGTGCCGTAAGTGTTAACTTCTTAACACTTACGGCACGTATAAGAGAAAATTCCAAAATTATTTTTTACAAATGGACTATTTATTGTATTTGTGTCACAGAAAAAAAATATTAGGTACAAATTTGAATCTGTACTTAATTTGATACAAAATGACAACTTAATTAGTTATTCTTTTGGTGTATCTCCATTCATGAAACTGGTACGGAACTCTCGCGTCATGAAAATGTTGATATTTAATATACATAAAAAGTTGATATATTTAACTAATAATATATGTTACTAATTTAAAAACTGTACAGGAGCTAATATAACTTATTTTCCAAAGAATATCGTGAATACTTATCCAAATCAATTAATTAAGGCTGTTTGTAATATCTATGTTTCTTAAATGAATAATCATGTAATTCAATAGCCGCGAGCAGGCCGCTAGTAGTACATTTTACATTTCCTCGACCCACAACCGGTCGCGTTTACAGTCACACACTTATGCTACTGCGCCACAACTCGCATTGCTTTATTTTAAAATATATTATTAAGATTTTACTAAATTAATTACATATTAGAAACCATTGTGATTTTTTAATGAATTCTCTCTCCCTATTTTACAAGCGACGAATGATGTAAGATTTAATAAATAAGTACCTATGTATAAAATATTATATTTATATAATATATGAATAAAAACCATATCTATACAAATTATTATAACAAGGTATATAATTATTTAATTACTTACAATTTTTAAACTAGTAGCGCCTTAACACTGGGTTCCCTCCGCCTATCCTGCTGTGTGCGGGAATGCTGCGCACACAGCAGGGTTATTTATCTTTTATATATATTTTTTTAAAATTGTACAAATCCAGCATAAAAACCAACTAAATCAGTAGATATGTTCGTGTTTGTCTAGGCTGGTTGGAAAAGGTGAAGGTTGATATGGATGGACCGTAGTCCACCAACCTTTTCATTGAAAGCGAAGTTATTTGTCATAAGCCTTCCTTTACTGAAGGGGCGACCCTTCTAAAATACTGGCGATGCGTGATGATATCTTTAATACATTTGCTTTTTCTAGAATTATTTCGTACATTTTTGTTCAGCTTCACGGTGTATCCTGTATGTAACAGGGTAGGTAGAGGGAGCCTAATGTTTCCACTTTCTACCGTATTCAGGAGCCATTGCGTGTTGAGTAGCAGAACTTTTCTCGAATGGGAATCGAACCCACAGCCTGTCCATTCTACAGTCACACGCTTGTGCCCATGCGCCACGACTGCCCTTAAAATTTTGTACATATACGAACAAAATTTATTTCCTAAAAGCTAAATATAAGCATATATTTAAATTCAAGGTGCGAATTACCATTACCATACAGGAGTTACCATTTTACGAGTAAAGATTTATTTTCAACACCGATGTTTTTACTTTCGTAACGCGTCACGGCACGTCCGTAATACTATCTGAGGATTACTCTCGGAGTGGAAAACGTTATGATCTCGTCGTCTTTGTTTAAAGATATTATATTCTCGCATCTCTCAGAAAGGTCGTGAATTTAGTTGTTTGTTCAACTAAGAGCTCCGTGGGACAGTGTGATCGGTTTCTGTCGCTTCGCTTATTATTTTATGGTGTAGAATATTATATAATACGTAATGGCTAATAGTGTCATAGCTAGCGTAGTGTGGGTTCCATTAGTTTTTAGGGTTCCGTACCTCATACGTTCTTATCTATTACGCATCTATTACTCTCCTTGCTTGCTTGCACTTCACAGATTTTTTTTAAGAGCCATAAAGGTATCAAGAAAACGTTACTTGAATCATTCCTTCTCCATCCATGTTTATACAATACAGTAGTTTGTACATGGATGGAGATGGAGGGTGGGATTACTAATAATAATAGTCAAAACGTATATGTAGTATTTAGTTATATTTAATACTACATCTCTCGTAGAAGGTTAGTATTATTTATCAACTAAATTGCTCAATATGCCTCAAATATACATTTAGTATCCTAATTCGGTAGTATACATTTGAATATTTAAAATTAGGTCAAAATTTTTAAGATTTAGGTGAAGAATTTATTATTCAACATTCGACTGCCATCGAGATATAATACAGATGCATTTTACAGTCGGTTATATAATAAAGGTATAAAAGTTGCAAGAAATATTCCGTATTTCCGTATAAAAGTTGCAAGTAATATTTTGACATAACGACAAACATAACTCGTCGCAAGAGAAGCATCGCAAGTTGTACAGCTCACTGGAGATTTCGGATTTATGAATAATTTGTCGTAAATTATTTCTCTTTTATATATTTATTTTGAAATGATTTATTTATTTTTGATATGTTCGACGTTGTCACAATGTAGTAAGCCGACAAGAGTGTTGTAAAATCGGAAATTAGTATTATTTTATTTAAAAAATTATGGGGTTTCGCCCCTTGCTCGCTTCGCTCACCGACCCCCAACTTTCAATGTGAAAAAAATAACATCATTTAAGTAACCTATTTATCTTTGCAATATAAAACTTGAATTATAGATTACCTATACCTATATTTTAAAAAACAAAGTTTTGCTGACCGCCTCATTTATATATCAAGAACTATTGGTTGGATTTTAGAAATTATTTGTATGTAGGATAGCCCGTTTATCGAAGAAGGCAAAATGTTAAAAAGCGGTAGAACTCGATAGCTTCCGTGCGTACGCTACGTATACGGCCAAATTCACACAAACCTATGTATGACGGATTATTCCTCTATAATAGTTAGACATTCTGTGACACCATATTTCTATACCTGAATAGCCTACAGTATCCAATTTTATAATTTATAAATTACAAAAAGCTGAGAGTTATTTTCAAATTTTTTTTAAACTTATTCCATTCTTTACAGTCATTTCGTATCAGTTGTATTAGATCGCACGAAAATGTTTCTATCGTAATATTTTGTAAAAGTCTACCGCGACGACGCAAGACATTTTTACATAATAAGGTAATCAATTAGTTATACATATATTTTCTATATATTTTTAGTAATACATTTTATCCAATGTCAAATTATTTTTTTTAAAGTAACAGCCAATAATCAAATAAGTTTTAAAGTTGTTTTGACTCGAAAAAAAGTTGTTTTGCGGTAAACGTGATAGTTGTAGATTTAATTCTCACTCGAGGGACTGAATTATTTTCATTTCTTCGTTCTGGTTCTTATAAACGCAAACAACACAAAGCACGGCGTTCCGTTCAGTGCTCCAACCCAATACGTAATATCTTGAAAATTGGGCAGTTCGTGGAGACGGATTGTCTTAGCACTAGGTTCCTTCTGTCTCCCTGTCATATGCGTATAAAGCTTGAAGCTGAAAAAAAGGTAATTAAAACACGCCACCGTAGCAGAATTAGAAGATTGTAGGTTCAAATTTGGTTAATGGATTTCTTTTTACTGCTAACGATACATTCGTTCGCAGCAATGCTATTTTTAGATAACGTCGGCCTTTATCGACGTTACTGGTTCAATTTCTGTTAAAAAACTCAGCTTTTCTTAAATCAGTAAACAGTAAAGTAAAGTAATCAGTAAAGTAAAAAATGCTTACAAAATGTCAATTTTAAAATGATTTCAATATATAAAAATATAATAATCTAGGCATTTTCACAAAAATCTGAATTTAGCGACCAAAATCAAAGTATTTTATAAAAAGGCAGGTAAAAGCTAATAACATTGTTGTGGATACATCATACGAGAAAAGATATATAAAGTGAAAATTGGCCCTCAAAGTTGCGTCAATAGGTATCGTATCTACATTTTTCTATCAGATTTTCGTTCAATCTAATCACATAAAGGGCGTCGGTAGTGAGAAGTCGATATTTCACTTTTTATGTCGCACTGTCATCCACGCCGTCGTAAAAATATATATAGAAAAAGTAGCGCAATTTTACGACATCTTTAATGTGTTTGTTGTCTTTTCATAAGTTTTACTTTGTTACAAGTTGAAAGTCTTTGTTTATAAGTTATAAAATAATTGTAACTTATTCTAACTTAAAAGTATCATTTAATTTAAAATAAATATTAATTCTGGAGAAGTTTTTGAGAACGTATTTTTAAAAATAATTATGCATTCTTAATAAGAACTCTAAAAATACACATTTGTCTTATCAAATATGGAGTATTAAACTCAAACCATTAATTTATGGTTTTACTGTAAAAATCACAAAAAAATGCTCTATATAAAAGTAAGAAAGTAATAAATTGTGATCAAGTCCGCTAAGTAATACTGTAAATGTTCCGCGGAGGATTAATCTTTTTTGCAATATTAGGGTTGGCTTTACTTCATAACACGAAGAAAGTGCTGTGTCATATATATTTTCTTACTTTTGTCACTTATTTTCATCTAAATGAATATACTAGTTTTGTTGGTTTGATGAAACACGGTTATGTTTTGTATATGTAAGAATATATTTTTTTTTAATAAATGTAAATAAATTTAATTTTTAGTGAAAATGAAGATCTCCTCATTCTCAAATCCGTATCCAGAAATCTGACGCCACACCCTGCATTTCACCCTCTATTTTTTAAGGCGTTTACTTCCACCACTTCCGAAACTAAAGCTTACCTAATGATTTCAGCTTAGGTAAAATATATAGATGGGTAATTTTTATCATCAAGATCATTTCTGGGTTAGGAACAACATAGACGACTAGAAAAGAGGAATATTTTTGTTTCTTTGCTGCTCGAGGTTGTGGGAAAATTAATTATTATTTATTATTGACAATTAGATTGGAGAATTGGACAAATGGAATTGGAATTTAATAAAAGTAATAATAGTCAAACATAGTTTCTTTAACTACAAAATAGTTTGGTATATGACATAGAATGTACATGGTTAATAAATTATTATTCACTTCAACGAAAACATTATTAAAATTAAATACATATTTTACTCACATCGAACGCCAGTCTAAATTAATTACTATTAATCTGTATTTCTTGTTAAATCTGCCATACAAAATTCCCCAACAGTTTCTTTGAGACGTTGCCAAATATTCTAAGAGAATGAAAAGGAATACCGTCATATAACGTGTGTCTGCCATACATACACCCAGTCGATGGAACTTAAGCCTACGAATAAAAGCGTTCCTCACCTCATTGTGAAACACGCTACCGTACTGTACGAGAACTCTTGTTTGTGTTCAAGTCTCGATTAATAATAAAACGAGTTGTAAGGCAGTTTATTTTGAGAGATGAGTCCTGAATATAAAGTATACAGTTGTTATTTTTATTTAGATATTAACGTTAGTAAAATAGGCAGAGGTATTCTAGGAACCTAGTGTTGAGACACTCCGTTCTTATTAAGACACTTCCGTGCTCCATTTTCTGCCGCATTTTAGAAGCATTGCGTTTCCTCGAATGTTGTCGATCCCACAACCAGTCGCGTTTTTGTGAATATTTACAGTCGCACACTTGTGCTCCTGCGCCACGAGTGGCTGGTGTAAAAAATTAAGGATAATTAATTTTTATAGTACGGGCAATAAGAGAAATATATTAATTTAGATTTTTTTTGCAGTAATATAATACATAATAAACAAATTATAATTTAATAGTATTTCGTAGCACCGCAACACGCTTAAGTAACGGCCCCTCATTCACCAGTCATACGTTTAAGAAAGCTATTAAAGATAAGAATTACCACGTCGAATACTAAACAGATGACTCAATTTGCAAAATTACTTACCGTACAGTAAATTTTGGCAGCTCGCTATCTGGCGGGCAATAAGTCACTATTGTGGGTAGAACTGAATACAAAATGGTGGTCTCTCATATTTCAAGTCATGTATTCAAACATACGGGGATTTTCAGCGGAGAGTGATTGATTAAATGTTGACCTTCGGTAGGGTTGCCATTTGTAAAAACGCGCTAGCGGTGTGTTAAAATATTCTGAATGGTCATTTATTTCGATTGAATTAATTTTTAATATTTAATTAAATATACGCATAAGGTACGTGCTTCTTTTATTGTTTTTTTTTTCACAAAAAAATATTTTGGTAACGTTAATGATATTTTAGAAAAATATATTATCTCTATATATAAAAATTTTGAATTATGCTATTTTTATTTAAATACTAGTAAAATCGATATTTGTAATATGAAAACACCAATGCAAAATACATTTTAAGCTACAAAAAAACTTTAATCTAATAGTTGCATCAGTGTAACAACAAAACTGAAAAATAAAGGCTTAAAGCGTAGAAATTATAAAAGCCAGCCTCATTTTATGCCGCTATATATTATTCTCAACAACATTTATCATAGATAAGTGTGCTCCTTATTTATAAATGAATAACTTATAAGGCGTAATGGAGCTATGCTATTTTATGCGATATGAAAATTTTAGTCCCAACGGTAGTATAAGCAATTATATTTTTATTTAACACTGTTTTCTTTACTGGCACTGGCTGAGTACAAATAACTTTTATTTTGTTTTTAAATTCGACATGCATTCGAGACTGCATTTTATTTTGTACGGATTTTCGTAGAAAATTTGGCAGCAATATACTGTCACTGATTAGATAAGCATGAGGATAGAAAAAATGTATCCTTGGTATGAAATAAGGGCTGGCGTAGAGGTTAATGAGAATGGGCGTCGTTTCGTATCCGTTGCTAGGTGGAACGAGTCATAAAGTCCTATTTTACCTCCCTATACTGTTGTTTTGTTTCCATGGGACCGCACTAGCAAGTTCAGTACAAAATGATTAACAATGCGTAAACTGATTTCTCGTCGACTTCCAGTATATAGCCGAAATTGCTTTGAACGTCACGTCTATAGCACTATTGCTTTGCTTGTGACGAGCACAGGCTTAGGATTCCGTCGATGTAGTGGAGACGATTGAACATGTCGATTTATGTTGTTGTTTAATATCAAACAAAAAGTTTATGAATAGTTATATTTTATTTTACATTTTTTTATAATAATATTATAAAAAAATATTATGTAACTATTCGTAATTTTTTTGTTTGTCTGATCCATACCTGCACAATGAATTACTTTCATTTTCTCACTCAGATAAGATACAGTGCGAAGTTGAGTTCCGTCGCTTAAGATGAACGCAACACCTGAACATTGGTTGTAAAACGGAGCTCGGAGTGTCTTGACACTAGGTCTCGCCCTACCCATTCTTTTCCACATGTTAAATAAAGTTAGAAGGGAAAAAAAGTTCATTGTTTCATTTAACATCACATTCACATCACATTGTTTGAAAGGCTTTGTAAAATAATTTTAGTATTTCCATTTGAGTTAAAAGCTTAGCTATATAAAAAAACAAGCATAATATTTATATATTTTTTTATACAAAATATATTCATAATTTTTCTGTGAATTGTAAGTGCGGCGTTGTGTCCCAACACTCTCCATGAAGTGTTTCGAAGTAGGGCTTAAAGTGAAGAATGAGTAGAGCGTTTACAATTGGTTTTCTCCGCCTACTCAAGTATACGGAATACAACGTGAAACTGTAATTGTGTTTTATTTGTTCTTTAATATTAAACACAATTCTTATTTCTAAGAATACTAGGTATGTTATTCACAAGAAATATTGTATTCAAAGAAAGATTATATCTAATATCGCAGTGATATTGAGTTTTCATATAATGCTAACTTTGGCGAAATTGCGCCGTCGTAAGTCACGTCTGGCACAAGCCAGCGAAAGAGGCGCGTCAGCACAGAAAATTATTTTACGACACATATTGATTGGTTAATATATTCTATTTCATTTAATATAGCTTGTGAGTTGTTATATATTTAGTAACGTAATTTTAAAGTAAAAACAGGTTTTTAGTATATTTAAAATAAGTGAAAAAATATTTTTATTTCAAAAGATTTTTTTAAGAATTTTACAATAAAGTTTTAAATAAGCTTGACCTAAAAGAAAATAAAATAGCATCGAATCGAATACATTTTGCTCTAAAGTTAAAAACGCAATAAGACCAAAGACCAAACTTATTGCAATTCTAGTTACATGGTGGCCAGTTAAAAGTTTTAATTGCTTTAAAATACCTTTGGAGCAACGGACGTGGAGTAATCAGTGTAGTGTGGCGGCGAGCTGCCAAGGGTAGGCCGGTTCATTAGGTCCTGGCTAAAGAGCTGCCCGCTCGCGCTGCGTCAGCGGCCCTCGTTACTCTAATGACAGCGATTTCGCTCCACCCAAGGCGCAATTTTAGTTTCAGCTACAGTTTACTTTTACCCTTCACTAATGGCTTATAAAGCTTCCTCCTTTCACCATTGATTTTGTTCCAAATTTTTTGTTGCCAAATTCTGTTTGAGAGTTATTATATTCGATTACAATGATAGCCACCCTCGGAACAGTCCAATTTCTCTGATATATTTTTGGACCAATTAAAATGATTGCGCAAATAGTGGCAGATGGTTCCAGTAAAAAGGTCGGATGAGGTCTGATAAGTGCTCGAGTATATGAAACTCTTTGTTTGTAGGAGTAGCGTTTTCCCTTTTTATTCGGTTAACCGCAAAAACCCGCCACATCCTGACTATGATTTATTTTGCGGCCTGTAAGCTGTGGGGTCACTTTAATAAATGTATTTGGGGAAGGTGCCCTTAGAAATGGATGAAACTCTCTAGATGCAATAATTTTATATACACCATATATTTAACCGTCGTCGGGCGGTCGAAGCCTTAATATATTATTCTGTCAATTGCATATGGCATTATTATTCTCTGAAGTACCTTTCTTTTAGAATATTTTCTTCTTTAGTAGATATCTACGGTAAAAGAATTACGTTTGAAATAAATGAGAATTTATGCCTAAACATAGATTTAATGAAATTTATGATTGATTAAATGTATCATTCTTCAGACAATTTATGCTGAAAAATATTATTTTGGTAAAAACATTTAGGAAGGGTCGAGGACAGAAATAATCCAAATTAAGGGACATAATAAAGAGACCCCTTCAATAGCTTTCTTGGGAGCAGCGCTTGTAAATATTATTTGAATGTTTGTACTTAGATTTTCATAATATTAAAAGATCACATTATTTTTCCCCTTTATTCGTAGACTTGCCTTAATTTATGTAAATATAATTTTGCAACGTGCAATAATGACTTTTCGGATATCTTACAATATTAATTAAACATAATGAGCACTATTCCCTTTTAAAAAATTAAACACAATAAATATATAATAATATTACAAGATGTACGTATATTTTTATAATATTCGATACTAGCAAGACAAGGTAAGCAATTTCTGATAATCGGCTGTTTAAATCATGCTCTGGGAATGCCCATCGGGGAGCAATCTCGAGTGGAGTGAAGATATATAGCGCGAACCAAATACTTGCGTTCTCAAAATATCGTATCAGGGAGCGCCGTATGACATAGGTATAAATAGTGCGGCGTAGAAGTCAGTTGACTAAATAAAAATGAGCCTGTGAGGGTTGCGAGCGAAGTCGCAGAGCGCCGGCGCCATGAGAGTGGCCGTCGCTTCAGGCAGTTTCGAGCCAGACTCGCCGGCGCCCGCCCGTAGCTGCGAACTGCCGACTGCTACGCGCTACCGACCGCCGATGCCTCGCGTAGCTCGCGCGCAGCGAACGAACGCTCACGAACCTCTATTAGCTTTTAGTTATCAAGTCTGCGACATGTGAACGAAGTGAGCATGAGTGCCCGTTACTCCGCGCCTGTGACGCCTCGAAAGTGACTGTGCTCGAAACTTACAATGACGACTATGTTTCACTTACGCAACGTCGGAATAGACTTTTGCCACTTCAGAAATAACAAGTTTCAGTTGCGCCAACTTCAGTGTCATCTAGTGTTTAATCCAGCCTAAGTGAAGGGACTCGAGCGAAATGGCTTCACCTTTTAGGGATTGGTTTTTACTTATTTTTATAATACTGCAAGTGACTAATATTATATCGGCTTGCCCTAGAATATGTGAATGCAGAAACAATTCAAGCTCGTGTCAAATGTGTGCGTATGGTGTTTCGTTTAAAGAGAGTGTAAATAAATATCACGTGGAAATTTGCTGTCAAAAAGACTCGACTCTTTTTAATTGGGTGCATAAGAAGGAAAACAAGACTTTCAGTGAAGTTGTAATTAAGTATAACTCTACGTGTAATTCAAGTAAAATTGAATTTGACTTTCCTCAGCTAGATACATATTCAATTACTATGTCAAATAATAGTATTAAAAAACTGCAAATAAATGTGAAATTTAACAACGTTCGAGAGATTGATTTATCTCACAATAAATTACAATTTATAAACAAAGGACTTTTTAATAACTTTACGAATATTCGTAAATTAATTTTAAGTAAAAATTGTATCAATAAAATTTATGAAAATAGTTTTGTTGGTCTCACAAAATTATCAGCACTGGACTTGTCAGAAAATAATCTTACCAGTCTGACAAATGTGTTTTTGCCTCTTAAAAATCTGCAGCATCTTAATCTAAGTAGGAACAACATACAATTCATCCACGATAATTACTTCAATAACTGGTTGCTTCAACATTTAGATATCTCTCACAACAATCTAATAAAAGTAACACCCGGAGCGCTACAGCAATTACCGAATCTTGCTCGGTTGTTGTTAACAGATAACCCGCATCTAGGAATCACACAGCTGGATACACAGTTGTTAGTTGGGACTGGTCGTAGACTTCAACAAATCGATGCATCGAGAACCGGCCTTTGCCAAGTTCCTGAAGCGTTCACCCATTCTGTCCGTTTTCTGTCTCTTGTCGGGAATAAAATAACAGCCATAAGGTGTGGTGACCTCGATAGCTACCCCTTATTACAATCGCTAGACTTTTGCGATAATAAAATTTCATCGATTGAGGATGACTCTCTTGGAAGGCTGGAAATGTTATTATTTTTGAATTTAAATAAAAATGTTCTTTTGAATGTACCACGATCTCTACCGGATGGATTAAAATATTTATCAATCAATGAGAATATTATAAATAATCTTACTAAGCCAGATTTAAAAGAATTACCTAATCTTCGTATTTTGCTACTAAAGAGTAATCAAATAGAGTATATTGAAGATAGCATTTTTGATGACTTACTCTCGTTAGAAATGTTGGATTTATCTGATAATCCAATAAAATGGTTATCCTCGAGTACATTTGATGGACCTTTATCTCTACGTGACCTGCGACTCTGCCATTTGAATTTATCTGTACCTGAAAAGGATGGCTCATTTCCTCTGTCGTCGCCTGAAAGCGTGCAAATGCTCCATCTCCAATCTAGTCCCGGCTTAGCGAGACAATTGTTATCTGACTCTGCGGCTTTAGCAGCTTTTTCCCATCTACAGTATTTGGATTTGCGGATGAATAATCTTACCGAAATAAGAAATGATTTATTGTTTTATTTAGGGCAACTCAAAACTCTAAGGTTACACGGTAACCAAATAAATTGTAGTAAAGAACTGTGGCTCTCGGACTGGATGAATTTTAATAAAAGTATTTTCCATAACGAAACATGCTATTATTCAACGCTAGAGGCAAAGACAGAAATATCAAAATATAATTGTACATTTCCAGAGACATTCACGATAAGTGAAAGCTTGCCACCCGTTAATTTGTATAGTACTGAAATGATAAACAAATTGCTAAAATACTATGGATACTTGAATAATAAAACAGAACGGGTCAAACATAATTCGAATAATTCAACTATAAAGAATAGCATTGATACTTTCATTTTAAATGATAATAATGATACGAACAATGAAATTATACATGATCATTTCTTATTTAAAGATGCATTTAAAAAAAATAAACCACTTGAAAAGAAAACAGAATTCAATAATTATTTAAATAATACATTATTTGTAAAAAATAGAGAATCATCGAAAATATTAGATCAGAAAAAATATGAAAATAATCAATTAAAGTTCGATCATAAATTTTTAGATATCGAACAATACACACCGTTTTCCCATCGATCGACAAAAAAAGAAAACGACGATGACAAGGAAATCCATCGAGGAAAATTCTCAGGAAAACGATTAAATCAACCAGTATCAACAAAAGAATCTAAACCAATTATTTGGACAACGAGACATCAAATTATTGGAGTTTCTGCTGTTACTGAGGCTTACACAGTGAATCCAAACGTTAGATTAGAATATTCGTCGTATCGAGAGAATCATGCAAGCTACGCTCAATATATCGGAACGATAGCTGTTATATGCCTTATGCTGGTATCCTTGGTACTTTGGGCTAGTTTTCGTCAAAGGTACAAAAGAAGACAGCTACGAGCTTTGAATAGAGATATAGAGGACCAAATAGAAGTGTCAAATATATCCGGAGGAGTGCTGTGGTGACATCTCCGCGCAGCCGACCCCACGCCATTTGAATACGATTCTCTACTGACGTAGCATCGTGTAAGTATTGGAAAATGCACATTTTGTAAAATAAATATAAAATTAATAAAAAAAATAGAATCATTATTTGTCAAAAAAAAAAAGGTCAGTCGTGGCGCAGTGGCACAGAGTGTGATTGTAAAATCGACTGGTTGTGGGTTCGACCCCCAATCGAAAAGATAAAATATTTACATTTATATTTTCATTTCTTGTCGAAGCAAAACGTGGCGTTGAGCTCCGCCATTCAACGTGCAATGCCTCCAGAACTCGGCGGAAAGAGGGGAACGGTGTGTCTTAACACTAGGTTCCCTCTGCCTACCCCGCTTTGTGCGGGATACAGCGTGAAGCTGATCTAATTGATTTATATTATATTATTGAGGCCAGCCGTGGCGCAGGGGCAAAAAGTGTGACTGTAAAATCGACTGGTTGTGGGTTCAATCCCCACTCGAAGAGATTAAATATTTATTTAAATTTATATTTTCATTTCTTCGCTAGGGTGTCGAGGCAAAGCGCGACGTTGAGCTCCGCCACTCAACACGCAAAGCCTTCTGAATTCGGCAGAAAGTGGAGAACGGAGTGCCTTAACACTAAGTTCCCTCTGCTTACCCTGTTATGTGCGTGATACAGCGTGAAGCTGATTTTCATATTACATTATTATAATAAAAATAAAATGCTATTATAATTGAGAATATTTACATACAAATTAATTTTAATACAATAATTTATTTATTGCAAAAAGTATAAATAATTATAATGTATGTATAATCATATAACGAGACGAGAGAAAGAGAGAGAATCATAGTAATGTAATAACGAGACAGTTAATTAAAACGTATTTTTTCAGAATGAGGCGGTCGACTGCAGTTAACGGGAAAAGTTTTGTGATATATCCGAACGTACATATTTTTTTATGAAATAAGTACAAATAGAGAAATATTTTAAGCAGCTTAGGTTAGTTTTTAACTGTGTATATAATGTAAACACCTTTAAATATCTTATGTGGACCCTAAAAAGTTTAAATCGACACTATTGGAAGTACCTACAACAGTATTTATTTATAATTTTCTACTCTAATTTTGTTCCAAAGAAAATTTGTTGTGACTGTAAATAACTAAATAATGTATAAATGATAAGCTACTTTATAGTAGGTCACTCAAATAAACTCCTCGAAAAATATATTATTGCGAAAATTGAAAAATTGGTCACGCCAACAATTTGAAAATTCATACAGTATATAAATATCATTCCACATGATATGTTTATAGTAGTAATAAGACAAGAAAAATATTATCCAGCAAAATTGTTTTAACAAATTGTAACAATAGAATGATTCAATTAAAAGTGCATTAAATATTTACTTTGTTAACTTAATAAAACATTTTTTTTGTCATATTAATGCTAGTAATATTCTAAGCTAAATGTATATATTTTCAGAGCTATTTTTGTTACATAATAATATTCTTAAGTCTAATACGTTCTAGAGACTTCCACAACCCAAATATGTCACACTCTACTGAGACAGGCAATACACATTGCCTGTCTACTGAGACAGGCAATATGACTCTACTGAGATTGTGAAGTGTCTTAATGGGAATAGTATATTTTTGGAGGGAACCTGGAACCACAATTTTACCGTATAGCGTGAGGCTGAAAAAAATATTTTTATTTGAGCTTAACGCAGAATTCGAAGCCACACTTATAATAATAATTTCTTCGAATCCAGATATCGAACCCACAACCATTACCTTTACATCATATTGTTAGAGTTGCCACACCACTGTGCCATAATTATTGGAGAGACACTATAAAGTAGCTACAATTAGGTTAAACGTTGCCAAAAAAATGCAAACATCATGTCTTCCCTATTAATTCTTCTAGAATAACTATTTACATACATTTTTCATGAGCTACATACATACATACAATATGTACAACAGTACAATGTGCCATTCTCATTCCTAGGAGTTTCTTTGTAAATCATTTTAATGTTTAGGTAAAATAAGTAATGTATTTATATTGATTTTTATTATTCTATATTATTGTTCTTTTTTGTGTAGATTTTTATACTATAGTATATTTATTATGTATTGAATATTTCAAATAATATGTTTCTGTTGTAATTCTTTTAATATATTCTTAAAATTGTATTTTTATTGCTCAAGTTAATTCTGTATATACATACACAGATTTTTAGATTACAATATATTATGTACTTACATATTATTCACTTTTCACTTTATTAATAGTAGATATGTTTCTCGTACAGTAATTCAATTTCATGCATCACTGTGAAACTAAGGTTGTAATTCGATATATAAACGTTCGAAGACAAATGTAGATATATGTATGTTTTTACGTAACGGTAGTTTATGTTGTACAAACAAATAGCCGAAGATAATAAATAGATTGATTCATTTGCGTGTTTTATTTCATTATTCACTCTTTTCTAATAAAGGAAATATTTTTGTATTTAGTATCTAAATATTTTCATATGATATACATTATATTGTATAAAAAAAATCAATTCAGGTTTACGCTGTTTTACGCATACAACAAGGTAGGCAGAGGGAATCTAGTATTAAGACACTCCGTTCCTTACTTTCCGCCATTGGAGGCATTCCGCTATTGGATGCATTGCGAGTTGAGTGGCGGAACTCAACGCCGCGCTTCGCTTTGACACCAGAGCGAAAAAATGAAAATATTTATTTAAATAAATATTTAATTTCATTTAGTGACGATAGAACTCACAACTAGTCGCATTAACAGTCACGCTTTGTGTGCCCTTGCGCCACGACCGTTCTGAATTGACTACTTTATTATTTCTTATGATTATTTTCTATCACCTTCATGCTTTATCTCATAGCAGAATAGGCAAGGATAAAGTAAGATCGGTTTTCAATTTTCTAATGAATCCGAGGCGTTGCGTAGCGTGTTGAGTGAGTGACGGAACTATTATAGAAGCTATAACCATAGCGTTAACATATACAATATATATTTATATTTAGCTTTACGTTGCGTCCCTCACATAGCAATATAGGCAAAGGGAACCTCAATCTAGTTTGAAGACACTTTATTCCCATTAAGACACCTCCTTTCCTCGCTTTCCGCTGAATTCTCGAGACAATACATGTTAAGTGGCAGAATTCAACGCTGCGCTTTGCCTCGATACCAAAATCAGAGTGAACAAATAAAAATATTAAATATAGAACCCAGTACTGTCGCATTTACAATCGCAGGCTTCAGCGTGTGTGCCCGGCCTTAAAACTACGAACAAATATTTATATCATATCCTTTTTGTTTTTTTAATGTAAACTTTTCATATCTCAAATCGCTTAATAAAAGTTTGGACTTATTTAAGACATATAATCAGTTAAAACATTATACTACGTGAGTCCAAGACGGCTAGAGTATTTATGTTAGGTGCTCGTACAACTACTGTAGGTTTGTGCTTAATGTAGAACCGAGGATCTTAATCCATCTTTTGTTTAAGTGGATTAAAGGCGAGTGGTTAGTAAAGTGTAGTTAACTAAGTAGTTGTATTGACTGAGTCTGTAGGTATGTACGTATATATAGCTATGATGTGGTCTTATGTGAAAGATGATATTTTTGTTTCAATTTATTTATAGTAAATATTTTTATATGGAAGCTAGTGATAAATTAAAATTAGATACAAAATCTTTTTTGGTTTTCGCCTTACAGTTCGCTAATATACGAAGAATCTGTATTTAATTTAATTTTTTTTTAGAACAGAAGAGAACATTGACATTGATTTGAGATTTATTCTTAAAAAAACACAAAAAGAAAAATATACATACATAGACAATTTTTTTATGTGATGACACTCCGTCAATTCCCATTAAGAACAGAAGTGGTTCCACTCAAAGTTGCATTTCCTCGAGACCAGAGCGAAAACTTGTATATACATACATATGTGTGAAATTTTAAATATTTAATTTCCTTGAGTAGGAATCGAACTCACTACCTGTTGCGTTTATAGTCATACACATATAACCCTGCATTACGATTGGATAAGACTGTTAAATTGACGAAGAACACAGCAATTATTAATTTTTAACGTTAATTCTTAATTTTCACCTTCATGTATGTACATATATTCAGCCTTCTACATATATCAAAGTGCACTGTATTTTCATACATGGTACATAATAGACCAAAAGTATGTTCCTTCTAACATTCAACGTTTATTAGGAATTCAATACACATTAATTAATCATTCACGTACGCTCTCCAGAATTTATGGCGAGACAACGGGTTTTACAACGAACCTGGCAACAGTGTGAGACTCGAGACTCGATTGTTAAACCTTACAATTGAACTGATGAAATGTGATAGATCTAATTCGTACTGGAGAGTTATTTCGTGTATTTGCTTATTAATTACTTTTAATTATGTCTTGATTTTTAAACGTCTTGTTTTTCTCTTCTTTAATGAATTTCATTATGAAAGTCTACTTCGCGGATAAGACGAAAAATCCAAAACATACATTAGGTGAAATTGACTACTTTTTTTTTTTGCTTCCCGCTGTGCTCCGCATATCGCAGAGTACGCAGAGGGAATTTAATTTTAAAACACTCCCAAACTTCTGGTAAAAGTCAACATCACATAAGAAGTGGGAATAAAACCAACAACCATCACGTTTACGTTCCCACCCTTTTGCCACTGCCGCACGACAATCTAAATTTTACACTGAGTCAAATCAAGCTAACACAAAGAGATTCAAACAAATTTTAATATAAAATACAATATTATAATACCTAAAGCTATTCCCAACCGACTTATTTGTATATTGAAATCAAAATAAAATATACGAGATTGAAAAAATGCCTTATTTACATTTGTGTAAATGAGTTTACTTTTATAAAAGACTATTTGGGAGTTAGTCGAAAATTAATATCGTTTTAACCCAAACGTTTCGCAAGAAAAAGTTCTTACCAAATTAGAATTGTAAATGACGAATACTTTGATCCCCGTCAGAATAAAAATGCCTAACGAATGAAAAAGTACTTGTTAACTGATGGCAATCACAAAAAGTAATATCTTAAGGAGAATTATGCTGAAATATATTATTAAACAAGAAAATGTTAAAAGATTATTTCTAGAAAGTAATTCAAAAATATATATTGAAGTATATTTTTTCATTTTTTCTCAGAGGCACTTCTTTTCTTAATTAGCACATTTATTTTAAAGAATGTCTCGGATGCAATTTCCGCTGAGGACAATTTTCTGTGCTCTGTGACGGCTTAGGCAGTAAGTTCACATATTGCAGAAAGAAAGCAGAACTGCCTTCCGAACCAGTGCGGTGGTAGCTTTTTTTTGTTTATATGTTCATTCGACGATTCCAAAGTGCTTATAATAGTCTATTTAAATAAACAACATTTTGAATTGAATTGAATATTATAATACAATCAATGCAACCTGCATATGATACATAATTTCATAATTTGAAATCATAATTTCAATTTTCAAAAGAAGATTTTGTCCTCCTCTTTCCGTTTGAAATCGAGAAATGCCTTGTACGTGTTTCCGTCAGGAATACAATGTTACATTTTGTTTAAAAAGCAATTGAACTTTCACCGAATTCTGAAGGCGTTGATGTCTGTTCCGTGTAGAGCGGCGGAACTCAACGTCGCGCTTTACCTCGACACCAGAACGAAGCAAATATTGAATATTTCATTTTCTCGAGCAAGAATCGAATCCATGGCGACTGGTAGACAAGTATCACACACAGGCCCACAATGGCTTCAAATAATAATATTATACAATATAACTACCTACTTTCATATTTTCATTAAATTATGAAATATAAAACTAATGACAGCCTTATAATTAAATTGTAACTGCTTCAACTAGGAGTAGGGCTATGAAACACTAGGAATCACGTACGAGTTTTTAATTGACTTCGCTCTGTCGCAATTCTTTCCTTAATGAACAAAGTTTGTGTGTATCGCGGTGAGGCGGCGGAGTTGGTACAACATTTATTAATTGTTATTATCAAAACTTATATATAGTTGGTGTTTAATATTATGCTCTTATTGGATTATTTTCGTATTAAATTTATGATTTTTTGGTTTTAATTATAAAAAAATAAACTTAAGAAGGAATATATGAGGCCAGTCGTGGCGAAGAGGCATAAGCGTGCGATTATAACAACAGGTTGTGGGTTCGATTCCCCCTCGATGAAATGAAATGTTTAATATTTTCATTTTTACACTCTGGTAATAAGCAAAGCGTGACGTTGAATTCCGCGACTCAACACGCACCACCAGAATTTGATAGATAATGGAACGGAATGTGTTACCACTTCATTTCATGCAAATATTATGTAAAATTTGGCTTTATTCGTCCCGTTTATTTTTTGACCAGAAATATAAGTGGGCGAAGCCATCTTTTAGTCGCTAGTAAGAAATAAAATATAGAATCAGGACCGTAAAATCCACATCAAGGCTGTGGTACACGATCAAACAGACGGCGCTGCGGACTTCAAACGGCGCAGGCACCACCTCCAATATTTATTTTAGAGCTCGCCCCGCATTGGCTACTCGTGCACGGATTTTATTAAATTATTCAATTTAGCATAGTGAAAACTATACATTGAATTCGGATATGGCATTTTCGAAATTGACTTTTTATGTTCTGTTTTTAGCGTATCAAGGCAATGATGTTATTTAAATTGGATTTGATATGCTTTTTAAGCTTTATTAATTACAGTTGTAAAAATTCAGTCCATATTTAAAATTCATTATTCGTTTAATATTCGTTTGCGTCGACCTTATGGCCTGTGCCATATTATTTCCATGTATCCTGTTTGTTGTGTGATTGATACTTGTAACAAGGCGCAGGCAGAGAAAACCTACTGTTAAGACACTCTAGTCTTCGCTTCCCACTTAAATATGAGTCACCGCGTGTTGAGTTGCAACTCAACGTCACGTTTTCTGTTATTGGAATGAAGCAAAAAAACAATCTGTAATTCTATACTAATGTTATACAGAAGAATAATTTGTATGATTTGACGTGCTTATCTCAGGAACTAGTTTTAATAGATTTTTGTTTGTATAGGATAAACTTCCATTTATATATAGATAGACTTCTATTCATCGCGAAAGGCATTTTTGCATAACGTTGTGATCCATAGAAATGGAGTAACAAACAATGTTACAAGAACTGAAAATCTTGATTCAGTTCAGTTTCCAGGTCGATACGACTCGGATACCTTAAAAAAAGCGCGTCTATCTCCACCTCAAACTCTTGTAGCTCCTATTTTGTTTAACGGGGTCGTGAGCGATGGTGACCACTTACCATCAGGTGACCCCTACGCTCATTTGGCTTGTATTTTTCCATAAAAAAATATACTACAATTATAAGTTTGTACTAGTTTTCATCAATAATATAATAAAAAATATAACTAGATGAAACATTTTCTTTCAAAACTAAGCTAAAGTCCTACCAACGTATCGACAACGGGTATAATCGGATGCACCTATTGATTCTGCAGATTCATACACGAAACACTTTATTTGATTTTCATGTGTAAATACTTCTCAGTTTCCTGGTATAAGCGGCTTAAAGTACTCGTAGCGAGTACATCGACGGATCCTAAAGGATATAAAACAGCTATGTACATATATGTATGTATCTATCATATATGTATGTAGTTTTTAATAGGATAGGTCTAATTTAAACTTTTAAATGATTTTATCTGTATATGTGTATATTTTTTTTAGCTTCATATTGTATGCGCATATTCGTCACGCATATTGCGGGGAACCTAGTATAGGATATTTTGGAAATTTCCACAAATTTTCGAGACATTACGCGTTCATTGGCGGAACTCAACGACGTGTTTTGTCTACTTACCAGAGTAGAGGCAATAGAAATATTCAAACATTGCGCCTCTACGCTACGACGGCCTGTATATTTTTTTATAATGTAATGTTACATTAACAAAATTTAAAATGAATCTAATAGAGTATCATTCTACTTGCTTTTTTTCAGATGTTTTTTTTAAATATCCCTCTGTTGGTGCAACAAATAAATATTTATTTATTTTTGAAATATTGTGAGTAATGAGAATAAAATCAAAATTTTTAAAAAGTCTTTATTCAGTTACGTCAATAATTCATCAAATTAGCGACGTAATATTATAGAGAGAATTCTTTTAAGTAATTATAGTTTTAATACGTTTCTGAAATCGCCCTTTCTGTAATGGCCATCAAAAGTACATCACACTAACTAAATAACAAAATTGAAATAACCAATTACGTTTATTCGACTATTTTAACTCAGAAACCTGCACAGGCGTACAGTTTCGTGCAGTTAATGGTAAAATTAGATTAAGAACAAAATTATAGAGTAAACTTTGTGACAATTGAACGTATTCTCACGAACGAGTTCAAACGAACGTAAAATGATAAATGAATGCACGGAGGCTCCACTGTATGGGTAAAGGTTGCGGGCTGCTATCGATCCTTAAAGTTATAATTAAAATCCATTCAATTATATAGTAAGTAGTAATTGAGGCCAGTTGTGGCGCAGGGGCACAAAGTGTGAATGTAAACGACTGGTTGTGGGTTCAATTCCCACTCGAAGAAATTAAATATTTAAATGAATATTCCCATTTCATCCCTCTGGTGTCGAGGTAAAGCGCTGCGTTGAGTTCCGCCACTCAACACGCAATGCCTCCAGAGTTCGGTGAAAAGTAGGGAACGGAGTGTCTTTAAACTAGTCTCCCTCTGCTTATCCTGCTGTATGCGCGAAGCTTATTTAGTAAAGTAAAGTACTCTTTATTGTACACCAGAAATACAGATCACAATATTGAAAGAAACATATAAA
>DWAN01000704.1:0-21616 GCA_018230445.1 Heliconius hewitsoni | reverse complement strand
CATTAGGTTCCCTCTGCCTACCCTGTTGTGTGCGGGATACAGCGTGAAGCTGATTTAGTTTTTATATTTTTATTTTCGTTTTTATTATCAGTTTCACGCTTTTCTGCGTAGCAAGGTTACAAAATATATAAGAGTGTATGTTTTGACAAATTAAGTTATATTTTAAAAAAATATTTACTACTTATAAACCATATTATTATTTTTTATCTACGAATAAAACTGTATAGCTATTTACTAGAAAGTTATCACTTGAATTAACTACTAACTACCCTATTATGATGATATAATATAACTGACTATGATGTACTAACATTATTTCATATTTACTAGTCAATAAATCACTGTGCTCCTTCTATCTGTGCATTTTCTTATCAAAACATACATATATTGTATATGCATGCACATGTTTATACATATTATATATGGCATGGCATAGGGGGACAAGCGTGTTATTGTAAACGCAACAGGTCGTGGGCTCGATTCTCTATCGTCCATTCAAAGCGCGGCGTTAAGTTCCGCTACTCAAAATATAATATCCCCAGAATTCGGTGGAAAGTGGAATCTGCTTACAAAATATTTCTATTTGCCCTGCCACTGATACAAAATATTTTAATTTTTCTCTTAATACATTGTTTCTTTATATTTAAGTTAACATATATGTATAGATATGCACATGCATTCATGCACGAACATATATTTATATTTATCAATATTTTTGAAAGAAAAAATAAATTTTATTATAATATCATTTTATCATTTGAATCAATGTTTTCTTTGTTTTGTCGATCTTGCCAAATATAAAATTGTAAGAAAATATATTTTCGATACAAATTATTATATATGTAGGTGTAAATAAAAATAAGTATTTATAAACAAAGGTGTACAATGTAGCGTCTTAAAACAAATTAAATCAGCTTCATGCTGTATCCCGCGGGTAGGCAGAGGGAACCTAGTATTAAGATACTCTGTTCTCCACTTACCGAAAGAACAATTCTCGAAATTTAAAATGTTAACTTTAAAAAATATTGCCATTGCCTGTTTTAAAATAATTCACGTTACGGTAGTCTCCCCTAAAATCGTGCAAAAACTCAACAACCGCAAAGAATTTAAACAATATCTTTATTTCTTTAGTGTGATAATAGTCTTTGTTATATTTTTTTCTATCAACTATTCTTTTCTTATAACAACCATAGCAAATTTTCAAGCGGATAGCCTATCTATCAATTTAGGCAAAAACTGGACACCTAATTTCGAACAAACGCCGATAATTTAAAAGCTAAATCCGGAAAATAAGCGCAACTTTTATCCAAAAAGTAAACACGAAATTTCATGCTTTAGTAGTTACGAGGAATTCTTAATATTTTTGTTGATAATAAAAAAAGTTTATAATATACCTACTTTAAAAAGTAATAGTATCTGTGTTGCTGTTATCATTAATCATAACGCTTTAGATAAAACGAAGGAGGTAGGTATGTCTGTCTGTAATATCAACATTCACCGGAAACGCTACCGGTATCTAGAAGGCGATCTATCTGTTAATTAACTCTATCAATACAATGCTGGCAATGTCCTGTGATCGCATTTCGCCCACTCATCGCAGCTGCGTTATAAATACATGACAAACATACAAAACGATTGAAATTTAAAAAAAATGAAACAGTGAATACAGTTTATGATTTACACATCACTAGTATGATCAATATATCATTGTTTTTATAAAAAAAAAGGTATTAAAAAAATGTATAGATAGGTAACGTAGATAATAACTTGAATTGGCATAATATAAAACGATAATAACTCGATCAGAAAAACTACAGGTACGCCCAGAATGCCATACAAGGTACAACGAGGCCTACCCAAACAAATATATCAAAAATGACAAGTATGGAAGTAGCTTTAATTGCATTATTGCTGATAAAAAACATAATCTATTTAATACCCAATATTCAATTACGTATATGTATATTTATTTAAAAAATTATGTTTACAAACGCCGTCGGAAGTAAAAACTTTAGGTATAGTGATTAAAAGTAAATTTAATTTTTTGAAATATAATATATGCTCCTATGAACTTTTAAGGTATAAGTAACAGATTATGTTAAAATATGATATTGTTATTATTTACAGATTCTAAATAGATTCTTATAAGAACTTTCATGATCTAAAACTATTACTTAGAAAATTTAGTGTTATAACACTAAATTTTCTCAATAACGAGCTATTTGTAATTGTTATAGATTCTTATAATATATGGTTCATAAATTAAACATAAATATTTTAAATGTTCATTTTCGAGGTAAAATACCTTAACAGCTAATATTATTTTTACTAATATGACTTAACGCGTTTACAGGCCTACTATCAATTATAGTAGATACGACTAAAAACTGAACTTATTTAAAGCCTATATTAACATGAATTAATTCTATATTAACAAGAATTATTTTATAAATAAAAAATCGGAACAGAAATAACTCAAAATATTTTCATTATTTACATGCATGTTTTTTTACAAAAACTCTTTCTTAGTATTTTTTTAATACTCATCAAAAGAAAACTGACTCACCGTTGGGTGATATATTGAGTGGCTGGGTGATGGACGCGGGCACTGGCGGCGCCGGCTCCATCTTCCAAGAGGCGCAGCACGAGGCGGGCGAGAACTCAGGTGTAGGGCCGCTGCCCGCCGATATCAACATGGTCGAGCCACCGTCGCCAGCATACGCAACAGTATCAACACAACAGTTCACGATATCAGTTCTAGCAAGGTGCCGAGTCGCCACGGAGTGCACAGTGCCAGCACACGCTCGCTCGAAGCTCAGTCAGAACACTGAAGAGCGCGCTTGCCGCACCGGCGCGCCCACTCGCGCCTACTCCCATTAACACGCCTCGGAAAAAAATCACCGACAAACAATAACAAAAAACTACCTCCGCTACCTCGACGTGTACTGTGTAGAGCTAGTGCGATACACCTCTCGCTCTAACGCTACTAATTCGATTTCCGAACGCGTCAAAACTACTGCGGCCCTCGATTTATTTGCAACCTTCCGTCCTGTCCGATGTGCTCGTAGAGACCAATAGAACAGTGTAGAGTTTATAAAGATTGCAATACGGACTAAAATCCTATAAAAAAATATCTAATGTAAAGCCCCTTTGGTTTTCAACATGAATAAAACTACTCCTACTCGCTCTCGTACGATTCAGCTTAAGCTTGTACCGTATGAAAGGGACAGGTGCTCTACCGCTCGGTAGTAGAATTACAGTAGTGAGCACAGGTGATCTTTCACCATTTCTTTATAACGGAGGTGTTAATGTATACCTTTCCCGTTCTGGCTGATAATAAAATTACAATGGCGACAGAGACAACAACACGATAATGATTACTTCTTAATTAACAGTAGGTCTAGTTAATCATGCTTAGCATTCTAATAGTTACTGTAACGGGCGCGCTACATTCTAATTAAATGGAAGAGTACCTAGAGTTCTCGTATTAAATTTTATTACGTACTGTGTGCAATATCATTTTTAGGATTCGAGTATAAATAACTTATGATACGTATGGGAACGTGCCGGTGGCAGTAATCGTTTAAAGCAATATTGGTGATCTTTTTATTTACATATATGTACCACTGTAAACAACATTATGTATATATTAGGTTGCATTTAAAATAATTAATATTTTATCATTACTTAACATAATTATTTCAAAGTAAAGTAATTCTCAAAGTAAAAATATTGAATACAGGAAGTTAAAATTACCTCTTGTGGTTATAAGAATTGTACTCGAACCATTTATTGGCAGTTTATTAGTGTATATCAGTGCAATTTTGATTAATTACAGGTAAAAGAGAATATACAGCGAGATTGACAGAGTGTAATATACAGCTGGTATTAATATTAAACCTTTTATACCGTTCCTTTGATGGTAAGTAAATATAGCTTCTTTGTATTAACGCTTTAATTCATAGCAATCTCGATCGACATTGTGGTTTCCTTGTATCCACAGTTTTTCTTTAGCTTCTGTAAGGACGGCAGTTAAATAATTACACATAATGTGTACATTTGTTTGAATATAACAAAGTGTGTTAAACATTTTTTTATTATGTACTTTATTACATAAAAAATTCGCTTGTGGCTTGCAGATGGCAGCTCTATTTGTACTCGTAATGGTTAGGGGTTCGATAATAAATAAGAAAAATGGATTTTTTCGACCCGGCCTGTGAAAACAAAACCTGTCCCCAAGTACCGCCGCCAACGCGCAGTGTTGCTAAAACTGCCAAAGTAAAATCGCTTAATGCTCTCCGCATTAAGCGATTTTTTTTAGTAACTATACTTAATGTAGAATATATTGCAATATATACTTTTAATACATGAGAGAAAAAAATAAACATTTTTAAATATAAATTTAGTTATAAAAAATACATTTAAAAATATTAAAAAAAGAGTTAATATAAAAATATAACAATGTATACAGTAAGAAATATACTTACAAAATTAAACAAACCTTTTCACAAAAAAAAAATACAACTATAACAAATTTAACTTAAAAACGCTACTATTACATTAATATATCACAAGCAAATGCTTTATATTAAATTTTTAATCAACAAATCGTCATAAAGCACTTCAATTTATTCACTTAGAAAGTGAATAGAGCACTTACCGGTATCACACCAGTGACAATCACACCCCGCCATTATTCCAGCCATCATTAGACGGTAATGATAGTGAGTGTACATCAAATAAACGGATAAATACACTGATTTCTTTGTATTCTATTCATAAGAATGTATGATAAAAAGGAAAAATGTAAAATAATAAGTAAAAACACATTTATTTCACTTTTAAGCATCATTTGTAAGCCTAAAATAAGAAGTACTAAATAAATTATTTAAATTATAAGAACTACTTTGTTTTTTTTTTATAATTATATATATTTTTTACTTCATTTACTTACTTCGTATTACATATGAATAATCAAAATAAAAAACAGCTTCACGCTGTATCCCGCACACAGCAGGATAGGCAGAGGGAATCTAGTGTTAAGACACTCCGTTTCCTACTTTCCGCCGAATTCCGGAGGCATTGAGTATTGAGTCGTGGAACTCAACACCGCAAAACATCAATTCTCACAATGTAAATTATAATTGCAGCCAAAAATTATAGCTATAAGCAAACACAAAAAAAAACAATAATCCACCATTTTCCCGAATCCAATTAAGATCGTTTATCGTGACACAAATAAAACAATTTCCACTATTATTATTTAATGATATTGGTCTCTTATTGGTGTAGTTTTGGTTGTTTTATCCGAGCCGCGGCTCCCTGGGACAGGCGCCGACACCAGGATTTACTGGCGAGATAGCGTGTGGGTGTCACCTAATGAATATATTTATTTGTGATGCCGCCCGGCACTTTTATCTGACAACAGCTGAAGGGTCGTGTCTAGAGTCCTGCAGGTTAGGTGCCCTATTGCTTGGAATTGTTACTTAAAAGCGGTAAACGGTTAAACTAAAGAATTATGCTTTCATTTCAATAAATTAAAAAAAAAATCAGTTGAAATATTTTAAATTTGGTCGGTTGTAAGCGCCATTAGATTTTGTATATTGCAGATACTACATAATAAATATTTATGTACAATGGCTTACATTGTAGTATCTTAAAACAAATTAACTCAATTTCACGCTGTATCCCGCACACAGCAGGATAGGCAGAGGGAACCTAGTGTTAAAAAACTGCGTTCCCTACTTTCCGCCGAGTTCTGGAGGTATTGCGTGTTGAGTGGCGGAACTCAACGACGCTCTTGTTGCCTTTACACCAGAGCGAAGAAATGACTATATAAATGTAAATATAATAATATATTCAGCCACATATAAAAAGTAGTCCGATGATCATAATATATTTAAGGCTTATGCAATAATACTAAATTTAATGGCTTTACTGGTGAATTATTTATTTAGACGAACATTTAATCATCTGCTTAACGTTAGCTATGGTATTCTATATATGGTATGGTATACACAAAAATATTTTTATGGAAATATTTTCAAATATTATAAAATATTTTATATTCTGTATTATTTTTACGATCCACTAATTCGCCGGAACATGGGAAACGGAATGTCTTAGCTCTAGGTTCTCTCTGCCTACCCTGCTGTATGCGAGATACAGAGAAGAAGCTAATTTAATTCGTTTTAAGACACTACGATGTAAACCATTGTATATAAATACTTATTTATATACTATCTACAATATACAAAATCTAATTTACACTGCCTCCTACTCTACCGACACTCTGTAATAACAATAGAGCGAGGTGTCACCCAACAAACACAATGCGACGCCGTGCCTACAAATGCATTGCAATCGAGATTCAACACGTCGCTCGCGCAGAACTGCACAACCAACTTTACTTGATCTCTCTTATATCCCTCTAACGATGATCCAGCTTAGAAACACTAATATCCTCAGATCTCATAAGATATTGGTCGTTTGTAGTTAGAGACATACTCTACATTCGTCGTGCTCCGTCGACAAAGCCGCTACCGCCACACATACATCACAAATTTCCATTATAATACGTTCAAAATATTTATTCCATCTATCACGGACCACCCAGAAGACGTTGTGACATACGATCTGATAGCTACCTGATAGAACAAAACAGTATATTCTTATTTAGATCGCTACACCCTACTCAATTGACCCTTTAATTTTACTTTTTTATAATTAAATCCCTTTTGTTAAATAGCTTTCATGTGAAAGAGTACCTTTCTTATGTTTATAGAATTTTTAAAATAAAAAAAAATTGATTCTGTCCTATAAAATAGTTCGAATTGTAGCACACATGGAATGTTGACAGTGGTTCTGCATATAAATAGTAGTGTTTGTTATAACGAATAGGTAAATATTGTCGTGAATATTTATTGGGGCAGTCGTGGGGCAGCGACACAAACGTATGACTGTTAGTGCGGCCGGTTGTAGATTTGATTCTCACTCGAGGAAGTGAAAAGGTGAGGAGAAAATATTTATTATTTTAATTTCTTTATTATTTTTATTTCTGGTGTCAAGGCAAAGCGCGGCGTGGAGTTTTGGCCCTCAACACGCAATACCTCTAGTATTCAGTGGCAAGTGCATGCGGGATAAAGCGTGAAGCTGAAAAAGAAATTTACATTTTATGGACGTCATAAATTTATAATTTCAGTTATGACTGACATTGAGTATTAAATATTTATTTTAAAATAGATACTTATATAAAAATAATGAAAGTTTTTATTTTATTATTTGATCTCATTGATGATTAACATAACTCAAAGACATATATTTAAATATATACGAGGAAAAAAAGTATCTTATTTTTTTTGTTAAGTTGCTTAGGCTAGATCAATAACAGTATCAAATAGTATCTAATAAATTTGTGTTTTATAATGCTGTTTTATTTTGAACATATTGTTAAATCTATTTATTTGAAATGTTCGTATTTTATGAGACATTATCATAAAATAGGAATATTTTAAATAAATTAATTTAACAATATGTTGACTATAATTATATTTATTGGATATAGGTACTATTTACCTCCAATTTCTTTTATAAACTATATAACGAATTTCAATAGTGCCTTTACTTATTAAATGGAAAGTATTTAAATGTAGAGCTTTATAATACTTTCTATTTAATAAGATCGATAATCGACTGAGGAATGCTTATCTATTTTATGAGGCAGTTTCTGTGTAAGCATTACAATGCTTTTTGTGTTGTAATAATAGTATCTCTCTTAGTCGGTAATAACTAAAAGTAAAATATTTTTTTTATCTTAATGCACAGCTACCTAGTTAGCCTAAAGTTAAGCTTCTTCGTTTTCATAATAAGGATTGAAAGCTTTGTAAGCATTGTAAATATAGTTAATATCTACCTATATTTATTGAAGTAGACTAAAGCAATCACTTTTAAGGTATAATAATTTTAATATAACATTATTCCAAAATATTTCTGCCTATTTTGGCAATGAACTTAATAATTCTTGTACAGAATTTATGCCTTTAAATAAATATTATAAAACAAAATTTACTCACAGCTGTATAAAACTATAGTTACTTTTGTATGAATGAATTATAAAAAAGATAGAGTCAGGGAAGACTGCGGTTGACTTTTATCAAAGTACGTAGAAATAATCCCTGAGGGCAAATACTCTTAAAAACGAAAGAAGAATGTAGAGACCGTAGCTTGTGGCGATCAGTTATTCTTATTCGATACCTGAATTTTATACTCTACAATTTTTTTACTAAATATTAGATTAGAAAAAATATTGAATAAAACCTGTATCGTATATCAGAGAGGTTAAATAAATAAATAAATCAGTTTCATGCTGTATCCCGTACAGCAGGTTAGGCAGAGGGAACCTAGCGTTAAGACACTCCATTCCCCACTTTCTGCCGAATTCTGGAAGCATAGCGTGTGGAGTTTAATATAGCTTAATAAAACTGGTCAATAATAAAATTTGATTAATTAAATCAAAGCCTTTAAGTTACTGACTAAGTATTACTTTCTTAGTAATTATACGTTTTCTTTAAAAATACTAGTCAATAAAAAAATTGATTAATAAATCAAAGTCTTTAAATTATTGACTAGGTATTATTTTTTTAGAAATTATAGGTGTTCTAGAAAGGTACTAGGCAAAATTTTGACATTATTTACTACAAATCAATAGTTTTTAAAATATTTTATTAATAATATGATAAACAATATGAATAAAAAAATATTTTACCTAAATTTTGACAATATTAACTGCAATATGTTCGTTGAATTAATTTATTGACTAATCTCCAGCTTAAAGTTTTAAGCTTTACTAGTATAATAAAAGAGAGGCACTCTATTAAGATGGCGCGAAGTGGCAATTTATTCTTAACCGCAAACCATAGCGCATAGAGCGGTATCAGTGACGTGCTCTATCAGCGACGCCCACTGCGCGCTTGATGGGCGGCGCCAAGGTGGCCCCTCCCGCTCACGATATTCTAAATTTAAAATAAAATTAAAAAAATATTTTTCGCCATCTTATGTCACCAAGGAGGTTAGGTATCGCTTTTTAATCTTTGTTTCGAAACTATGGTTAGTGTCCAAATATGTATTACAGTTTTTTTTAATTATTTTTAATTATTATTAGCTACTCTTTTTTTATTTTAGGCAATGATTTTAAAAACAACTCGAGACGTTAATTTATTACTTTATTGACGTTTATTAATATATGGGTACGATATTTTTTATAATAATAATAATTATAAAATATATATTTTATAATAATTAGTATTTATGTGTGTAGGTATATCTATTGATATTACCTATTGTTTACATTTACTTGTGTAAGAGGGGTATAGAAAAAGGTAAGAAGAAAAAAAAGATTACTCTTCATGAGTAATCTTTTTTTGAGTATTGAGTAATAAAAAAATTAAGCTTCTATGTCAATGCAATCATTTATGCACCTTTTTGCTGCACTTATAAAAATATGTATGAAAATTGCCCTATAATTCGCTGCGTAATCAAAACCTCCCGGCACATACCTCCCGTGGGCCTACAATAAAGGACTAACAGAGGAAAAATCCGAAAAGTAAAAAAAATAGGTATTTTGTAGAAAAAAATTATTACAAATTTATATTTGTAGTTCATTTCGTACAAAAACTGAACGTACTTCCCGATGTCACAATTGTACTTCCCATTAGCATACAATTCTAAAATTATAGATTTTGGTGGACGAGTCCGACTCACACTTAACCGGTTTATTTTTCTAGTCTCACACGTCATATAAAAATTATAACAATTTATAAATATTTTTTATTTATAGTATCAAATATAATACAAGGTCGCTATTGCAGAAATGTAAACAAAAAAATCCAATTTTTTGAGTAGGAATTTAAGTCATAACCTGTCCGGCTTAAAGTCGCACACTTGAGACCTGGCGCCATGATTGGCCTCAATTAAATAACAATTTTCAACTGAAAATGAAAGACCAGCGATTAGAAAAAAAAATGTGTCATTTTAATGGTAATATATAAGAAAATAGTAATATTAAATAGTTAAACTGAATACCTAGTCGTTACCTATATACCTAGGTTTGAACCAGTTTTCATGGCAATTGCACTATTATTATATATACATAATTTTAAGGAAAATTGTGTATCAACATATAAACACATGTACGTATATATCTACGAAAATTAGCACAGTCTTTTTTTAGTCCTTATCTATCACTAGGCATAGGAAACATAGGAACCTAGTGTTGAGACTCTTCGTTCCCATTAAGACATTTCCGTTCCTTTTTTCGCCGGATTCTGAAGCCTTTCTAATAATATTTGATAATATTTGAGGATTATAATTTATTTTGCCCTTAAAGGCCTTAATAAATATCTCTAATAAATTACATACACAATTCTTCTTTAGATATTTGATTAAAAAGAAAAGAATACAGGACATATCTCAAATATTTGCAATTTATTTGCAATATCAGGCTTTAACAAATTGTAACCGAAGAGACTCTACAATTTTAACGAATTTTGTTCACAAGAATACTACCAACTGACTGGCAGCATTCTTCTTTTTTTCCACCCTTCCAACCCTATTTAGTATTGCTAACCCTATAGAATTCAAACAGCACTAAAACTATTATAAAGTGCTATTAGTTTTAAAAAATATAAGTGAAAATCTGTCGCGTTGTGGATTCGATTCCCATTCGAAGAAATAAAATATTGAATATTTTAATTTTCTTCGTTTTGGTCTCGGGGCAAATTGCGGGGCGGCGTTGAGTTCCACGGAACGCCTACAGAATTCAGCAGAAAATGAGGAAAGGGGAGTCTTAACGGTCCCCTCTTCCTATCCTGTATCCTGTTTGAAACAGCGTGACTCCAAAAAAAAAATTACCTTACATAATGCGTGTAAGTAGGTAGGTACAAATTTACACAATACATATACAATAGTAAGTACTTAATATGGAATTTATCTACTATAATATCGAAACTTTTTAAGATTTTATTTCGCATATCACTCTTTGCATCGTAATATCTGCTTCATTCACTTTTCAATAGGAACAATTAAAGACGTTATATTGCATAACTTTGTCAATTTTTATAATTTTGTCTCAAATTTGCTAGTCACACTTAAATTATAAAATGTAAATATAATATATATAATATTGATATTACCAGCCAGGCAAAAGCGCGGCGTTGAGTTCTGTCACTCAACACGCAAGGCCTTCAGTGCAACGGTGTGGAGAACTGAGTGCCTTAACAATAGGTTCCCTCTGCCTACCCTGCTGTGAGCGGGATACAGCGTGAATCTGATTTTTTTAATACATTATAACTATACAATACTCTCAGATTATACATAAGTTACTTATAAATATATTTAATACAACAAGGAACTTCTCTAGGAAATTTAATCGTGTATCCTTAACTCACGGCCCGCCCGCCCACTGACATATGGCGTCTAGAGGCATGGGGCGCGAGGCGCACTTGCCTAGACTGCCTACCCCGTGTTTTAACTCGCCTAATTGTTTCCCATTTACATACATTAACAGAAAAAAAACCCGAACAACTGACGCTCGACCCACTATGTAAATATGAGTTTACATAGCCTCACGAACCACTATTAGGGCGGCAACCCAACGACTACACCAAAACGAATTATAAAGTTTAATAACGGAAATCAATTGTCGTTGGCTTTTAATTTCTATGTTTAGCGGTGGATTTTTTTTAAATTTCAGTCTGTCATAATATTTTCAATGTTGGTAGCGTTTATTTCTTTTTAAATTGTAGGTACTCTAGACTTAAGTACATTTGTTTCTAAACAAAAATGAACATAACCAACTTATACAAAGTGGTTTTTAATTATTTCTCCGATAAATGCTTTAAAAATTGTATATTCTAAAAACGTGAGAGTTTTGTCAAATAAAAGCAATTAAATGTTATTTATTTAAACGGTATCAATCTATTATTAAAAAAGAGCGGAGTGTCCGTCATCTTCACAGTAGGAACCTTCACCAGCCCCTAATTTCGTAACGGTAGACATTTAATTGGCGGTGAGAACCGAAAACTAACAATAGCACGACGTAATGGCTCACATTATGTTATATTCAAATCTGGAACTTTGATGTGTAACGCTCAATTAGTACGTATAAAATGTAAATTTAAGAAAGCCTTTTAATTTGTTTTGAGTAAAACTAATGACTGTTTAATCAATAGATTTATAATGGTTTGGTCTGTGAAATTATATGAGTATGGAATATCGATGATGATATTCGAACTTCTTTCCACACATGAAACTTCAGTAACTTTCAAACTAGTTAATGATTCCTGAACGTAATACGTTTAAATATGTATGTGTATGTTTAAGCCGTGTGATATGTTATTTCCTTGAGTGGGAATCGAACCCACAACCGCCGCGTTTACAGTAGCGTTTTGTGTAAGGCGCCACGGCAGCCTTAATTTTCGATATCTATGTACACATTTTTTATGTAATATGTAAATAGAAATAATGTCATAATGTATGATTTTCCAAAATTTACCAGAAAAAAAAACCAGAAAATTATAAAACATTCATATTCTCCTCTTTTCCCTCTTTTTTCTCAATATAGGTTTTGTGCAATAATGATACCTAATAACTATTGCTAAAACAAATGAATAAATAAGAAAGAAAAAAAAAATAAAAATAAAATCCGACTACTATGTGGCATACACAGTAGTCGGGTTTTTAAATTTTATTTTGCTACAGTAGGTATCTCTATCAGTATGACTTACAAAAATATGTTTAAATATACCTAATACGTGTAAGTAAGTTGTTTATTTAATAATTGGTAAATTTTTAATAGTTACATAATAATTTCAGCGGAGAGTATTTTCTTGTTTCGTTCTTTTTATTTAATTTATTTTGGAATTATGTGAATTCTTATTATGCAGCAGACCTAATATAACGTAACTACGTTTTATTGTTTCATATTGTTTTTAACTAGTTTAGAAATGGATTTATTAAATCTTAGAATTATCAGGTGATTCAAGCAAAATCGTGAGCAACAGCTTATATATTTGAAAAAATGTTTACATATTTGAAATGGGCTAAGAAAGCGTCTTCATTTGATACCCCACACGACACCATAAAGTTTTATTTATATTATATTGTAGTCAATTTAACATGACGCCATGGAGCATATAACCAGCAGATAATCAAGAGGCTTCTAATGACGTCCTTTTTGTCTAATTATGATAACTAATTTAGAAGTTATGAGGAAACAGATCACCCACATACATACTTACGTACAAGTCAAAATCATAACCCTCCTTTTTGCCTCGCTGTAGTCGGGTAATTAAGAAAATAAGTTTAACACGTATTATTGTTGACCCTATATTAACATACTGATTTAGTATAAGAATTTCCGTGACCTGGCTAATATTGCATGACATTATAAAAATAAGCAAGGCTGAAACGTTACAAGTTTTCACATTTATGGTAAATTGTGAATGTAGGTCGAGTGTTTACTATAGTTATAACAAAAAAAGTAGATTACCTACATACACAAGTAAGCGTTCTAGTGCCTTTTAGTTCTAATACACCTGTAAATGCTGAATATATGAACGAAATATTAAGTATAAGAGAGTTTACGAGCGTTTTTCATTAAAAATTAAATAGGTTCTAGGGTTATGAAAGAATCCCGTAGCTCCTAGCCTCAAGCTATGACGATCAGAGAAGCACTGTGAGATATTAGTGGGATCTCCACTTGCATTTGCCAACCATGAGTCCCAAATATCCAGCTCACTTCCACTTAAATGTTCACCGAGTTCAATCACAATAAAAAATAAATAAAAAAGGTAGACTTAATAATGCGAATTAGTAAATTTTCTTTTATAATAGGAATACCAATTAAAAGATATCTGAAAAACTGATATTTTCACATAGTGGCATAATAATCATTGCTGTGTATCAATCTACCGTTGCTCGCACAATGGCTGGCTTATCACGGATCGAACAAAGGCTACTTACAACTTACAACTGTTCTTAATCGTTATTTCACATACGGTTTCCACTGATGAACGTTTGTCTTGGACTATGTGTAAACTGGGTAGATGTTGTGATTAGATTGAGTCCAGGAGCGTCTGCAAAAGTCATTTTCAATGGACATTATATTAAACATCTTTACAATTTTTAAATTATTAATATTAGCGATAGAAAATAAACTCCATTTTACTATTAACAAGGTAGGTACTGAAACTGAAACTCTTAGGGAAAGCGTTTGCCAAATTCCATTCAGTAAGTGCTATGCTTAAAAAGTAAATAATTAAAAAAAATATCTTATTTTTTTTAAGCCTATACAAAATATGTACATAAATTATAGCCTATGTGTTATTCTGAAGTATAAGCTATATTACTGAAAAGTTTAATCTAAATCCGTTTAGTAATTTTTGTGTGAAAGTGGAACATACATAGATCCTTACAATTATTACTGACAATTACAATATTAGTGGGACTATATTTATTATACTAAGTAAATAAATATTGTTAAGTACTTTTTTGTCTATCGCTTCGCTTTGTAAATAAAGGTGGCGATTTAGCTCACTTCGCGGTCTGCACTAGGCACAATGGGTTTCGGAAAGCGATATGCATAGATATGCACAAACGGGGTAGTGCATGCAAATATGCAGATTCCTCGCTCGCGCACACTAATCTCATTCCGCTTTCCAGTTTACTGAAAGATATGTACTTTATTACCGGTAATTTATTTGAGGCGTGCCAGTAGGTATCCAGGCCTTAAGAAAAAATTATAAGTACTCGTTCAGTGACATTTCAAGAAAAAAAATTGGAAAATATTTTGTTTTACTGTTTTTATAGATTTATATGACTTTTGCCTATATGACTGAATAAACCTACTCCTTATATCATTTGTAATCAACGACCATAAAAATCTACATAAACCTACTGTGTAGTACATGTTCAATATTTTTCAAACAAGCAACCTAATTCAGATTTTTTTCTAATTGCAAGAACCATATAATTTCATGCATATTTACGAAGCATCTTGGGTAGTTTGTTTTTTAATTAGTAGCTTCTCATAGGCTGGCTTCAATCAAGATATGATGGGTTCGTGTGAATGGCCTGCGCCGTTACCTCACGCATGGGGACTGGCTCACCGATTATATGCAAATGAGATGTCATAACAAATGAATAATTACAGCCAGCCACGAGTCGCCCTTTCGAATGAGCCACACAAATTAGGTTTACGTGAAAAGCGAGTTTTGTCGGTGCGACACGAATTTTACGTTAACTCCCTTTAGTGGTGTACCCCACTGTCGTGATAGGAAAATGTATTGATTTATAAATTTTATGGTTAAAGTAAAAACGAGATTTCGGAGAATTAATTAGGACGGTTGTGTGTGTTATTCTCAATACCTACATCACAATTGACGACTTTAAGACGAATGTCAAATACCTATAATGTGTTAAATATAGTTAAATGAAACTATCAGAGGCCAGTCGTGGCGCAAAGGCAAAACCGTGTGAATGTAAACGTGTTAATATGTTCATTTCTTCGTTATATTAATGAGGGAAAGCGCGGCGTTGAGTTCCGCCACTCTATGTAACGGATGTGCCTTTGTGCTATGTACGGAATACAGCGTGAAGCTACATAAAAAGTTAAGTAACAAAAAAAATTTAATAAATAACAAATATAAACTTTTAACCTACAATACAATATTGTTAAATCTAAAGATAAATAAATTGGATGTGTCTCGTGTTTATTTTCCCGCCACTTTCCTTACTGTGTTGTGGAAATTGCGACCAACGTGAGGGGGCAGCGTGACCAAGCATGTTGCGTTAAGTTGCGCCTAGCTCGTTATGCTAACGAACTCCTTACTACAGAGTTTTGTATGTAAGAACGTATTGCGATATTGCATTTCGAACTCTAACACCATTGATATAAATTGTATTTCCTGTTTATTATTACGTTACACTTATAACGTGTTAGTTTTAAAAGATATTCAAAGTTGCGTGTTCGCTGCCTGTAGTCGCGATAGCGGGAAAATGAACGGTTGACTACATTTATATCTGAGAGCTGGCGTCTCTGGGGTTGGGTCGGCTTGGGTTTATGGTGGCTCGATGTAGGTGATCTAGCCAGCAGTGTATGCGATAAGAACTTAATAGACTTTATTTTGCGCGTACATGCCAACAAATCGTTTCAAGTAACTTCTCTTTACTCTTAAGATCTTTATATCCATATAGAGTCGAGAAATTATAAAAAGGGTGTATCGATATGTTTCCATTATATTACTAAAACTAAAACTACTAAAAAAGTATAAGGAATATGTTGTCTTACATATGACAGGCTGTTATTGTTCGTTGTCTATGGCATTCCGATCGTGCTAGTTCAGCACTAATTACTTCGCCAATGTCACGTTAAATGGAAAATACACAAAGGATTATACGGTAACAGGTAGGCTGTATGCAATAATGGGATTTAATCGATGAGATGACAGCTAGTATTTTGTATATTTAAATTAATTCATAGCCTTGTATATTTTAACTAATTTTAATAAAGCAATGGGTACACTCTTATCAAAATATTTCGTATTTCAATACGCTATATAAATTATATAAGTATATTGTTTACTTGATATGTAAGTAAACTTACTGAATAGAATTTTCTTCCTGTAAATAAGGCAGAAACATTTCAAAGTCAAGACAATCAGTTCTACGTACATTTACTTTTACAATTGGATCTAACCGCAATATTGAGATTTAAAATTTTCATAAAAAAATTGTTACCAACATCAAGGCTTAGCAGGCTGAAGTGACAGGGGGCTGGTCACATTTATCGCAGAACCGACGATCGTAGGGCAATCGTAATGTAGGATGTCCTCCAAGAAGATGGGGTGACGACATTCGCGAAGAGTCGAACAACGGCTGGTTGCGGAAAGCTGAGTAGCGTGCCATTGGAGAGACTCATGTCCAGCAGTGGACTAGAAAAGGCTGATGATGATGATGATGATATAAAAATTCACACTTTTTGTGTTAAGTCAATTTTTAAAAATGAAATGATCCGTCAAGGTCAAATCAATCTTTCTAAAAGATGAGCCCATAGAAATAATAATTAGCCTTCTCAGCCTTCAATTTTATCTTTAAACTCTCAGAAGTGGCAAGTGTAATTATATGTACAGAAATCCGTATGTTATTAAGTTCAATGTTCATATAGCTTATTAATAAGCGAGTACATTAATAAAGTATCTTTTGTCAATAGGAAAAAGAACATGTTCTGAGAAAGATTCTTTTAAATAGTAAGAATTGTATTAATACAACAATACACGGCATTGGTAACAAAAGGCAATATTGATAGGTATTTATTTTTTCTCTCTTGAAACGTACAAATAACAATAAAATCACAACAAAAATACGGAAGTCAATGCGGTTTTGAGGTTTTACACTTTAAAAAAGAAAAGTATGTTTGTAAACGACATTAATTTCAGCAGGATTATACCTAAACACAAATAGTTTCACAAGAGTTATTTCTCACAAAGAGTAGAGTAAAATTATTTTATATTAATATCTATATGAAAAATAATCATGACAAATTTCAGCAACACACACAAACCATGCATTTTTTATTAAATTTCAATTCATTGAATTACCTTGTAATCGCTTGTAAGTATATATTGAAATATATACTTACAAGCGATTAGACACCTAACTACTTGTTAATATTTGACAAAATAATAGCGAAAAAAAATCTCTATTAATAATAGATCACAAGCCGGCGCCATAAAGAATAAATACTTTTCTATGAACAGACAGATCTTTTTATAGCGTCGTGTTAAAAGGATCCAGAAATAATTTACAAAACCACTAAACTACCGCTCTCACACTGTGAATACGACACAAAAGTTGAAAAGTATCGCGAGACGAAGGCTTTGTGGTTGCGACGTTTGATCTGTAATTAGGGAATTTAATAATATAATGGCTGTAACGGTCTCAATCTGATAGCGTTTATATTTGAACACTTAAGAGCTTTTGTGAAAGCGTGAAAGAAAATTAAATGTATGCGTGTCCTTCAAATTGGTTGAATTAAACGATATTTTAACATGATGGTGATATTAATGGTTAATTTCCACGTGATATTATATATGTTTTTATTATTTTATAAAAACCCCTAAGAGAAGATTTATACGATATTTTGAATCTCAAATTGGTGGCATAAAGTCAAAAACATACTGAGGGCTACTATTCAAGCAACACAAGCTATTCAAGCTCCATTGAGGCCAGACGTGGCGCAGAGACACACGTGTGTGCGTGTAAACGAGACAGGTTGGAAGTTCGATTCCCCCTCGAAGAAATAAAATATTTAATTTATTAATTCCTTTGCTCTGGTGTCGAGGCAAAGCGAACACGCAATACCTCCAGAATTCACCAGAAAATAGGGATCAGAGTGCTGTGTGAGGGATACGACGTGAAGCTAAAAAAAATCTCCATTTATTGCAAGAACGAAGGCCGCTGTTTCAGATGTCATTCTTTCCAAAGTTTTTTAATATTGACATTAAACAATTATATATTAATGTACCATTGAAAATATCAAACCAAGATCATTGTATATTACGAAATATTAAAAAGGCAATTTATTTAAGCAAGAATAGTCTTATAGTAGAACATTAAAGCTATATAATAAGGAATTAAAATGAAATTTAATTAGCCATTTGAACCTTATGATTTAAAAAATAAAATAAATAGTTTTCCTGAGTTATTATTTTAATTCATTTAGTTGTTTATTTTTTTAAGACATTTTAAACATTTTTCTTAAAAAAATTATATGATACGTATATCACTTGTATTAAGTTAATTAATTTTGTAAGGAAAACATAATAAAATATATTTTACTATTATATGCTGCGATTATCTTTAAGTGGAAAAACATTTCGTCATTGCAGTGAATTCAATGTAACCGTAACCGTAACATAAAAGCTATTTTTTTCTACTATTAACTGATGACGACCTGAAATAACTAAATAAATAGATATTTTATGTATTTGTTAAGTAAAAATCATGATTGTCCTAACTTACCATATTTCTTATGCTATCTTTTCTTTTCCCGATATAAACTGAATATATTATAAGTGAGATACGTAAAAATACTTAAAAATCCCACTTCGCACTGTATCCTGCACACAGCAGAGTAGGCAGAGGGAACCTAGTGTCAAGACACTCCGTACTCCACTTTCTGTTGAGTTCTGGAGGTATTGCGTGTTGAGTGGCGGAACTCGACGCCGCGCTTTACCTCGACACCAGAGCGAAGAAAAAAAAATATAAATGTAAACAAATATTTCATCTCCTCGAGTGGGAATCGATTACTTATACCCATAACCAGTCAATTTTGCAGTCACACTTAGTGCCATTGCGCCACGACTGGCCTCTACATTATAACCATATCAAAATACCTAATTACTATAATAGATTTACATAAAACTATACGACTGCAAGTTAAAATACACAAACACACAAAACAAATAAACGCCTAAACAAAACGAACTTTTCGTAAAATACATGTTTCCCGTAAGATGCCGGACACACTCCAGGGCAGGTGTGGTCGCGACTCCGACGCTAATGAACACAATGAAGACGTATCCCGGGCCGTATCCGGCGTTGATCGATTGATGTACTCGCTGCCACCGCGCCCGAGCTTTTTGTATTCGAATGTCGCCTGCCATTTGCATGCCGGTGACGAGTCGAGGGCGAATTTTAAAATAAGATTAAACGCAAACTGTATGCAATCGAAATTATTATTTTTTATATTTTAAATTTTCTCGGCGTTGAGTTCCGCTATGCAGAAAATGGGAAACGTAGTGTGCTGACACTAGGTTCCCTCTGCCCATCCTACTGATTGCAGGATACATCGAGATAATGTAATATAATATAGACTCTACGAACTAATTTAAATCGAAAATAGGTCTCACGTAAGTATTTGTTTTGTAATTGACATGAAAACAATAAACAAAATATGTGTATATTTTATTCGTCAGTTCCTTCATTATAAAACATTATAAATTACACACAATTTACAATTAGCAAATAGTTTAAATTTAATAGGAAATTGAACCAAAAGCTTGCTTAAAAATATATATTTAAGTTCACAAAATTCGATTTTGGGTTTTTCTTTCTTCTTTTTCTTAGTAAATTATATAAAAATATCTATTTTTTACGCATTTACTACACAAAAATGTTAATCAAAGAATTACCTACTATTTGCCAAGGCGTAGAAAAGTCCAGAATAGTCTGGTCCTTAGAAATTTAACTTACAACAAAATTTGCCCCGAAAACAAATTCATATAAGTAAAAGACTTAAGTTATACTTTCATATAATATGAACTTATTTCCATAGATAAAAATAACATCAATCACACTGTACAATAAGAAACAAAAAACATTTACGGTATTTAAAATATGTAAAGTCAGTCTGTGATTGCCCTAAGATGTATGGTTAAGCCTAGAAATGTGCTGGAGGGTAATGATATTTACATTTCGATAATAATATTTAAATAATCATATTTTTCTAGGGGAAACTCTCAATCATATATTTTTTATCACACGCCTTCTTGTTGACTTTATCAATACATAAACAATTTAAAGAGAGATACATTAATAGGCATCTTTATAAAATTATGTTTGGTAATTGTGTGGAATCGAATAGAGAAAAATAAAAATATTTAACTCAACTAACATACTAATTTCACCATCCTGATGTAAATATATATTTGTAAAAAATCTATATGTAAATATATATTTGTGCCCACATTAAATATAAGCTAAAGTGTCCATCTGAATAAATTATAAGTAAAAGTAATTGAATTGATAAATAAAAACAGCTTATAATTTAAAATATAGTTATATATATCATATATCTTATTATATTTAACCTCTAGGTACGAGCTACCCTCAAATTACTTATAGAAGTCATGTCGGACACTCTACCGGTAAATAATTTATGTTCTAGATAAGCAATAACCATACTATCTCTTGTATATCGAGCGTGTATTACATATAATTACTGGTTGTGATGCCATTGTGACAACAATGTGCACTCCGGACAATTGCTTCGCTATCTGATGGCATCACGAGCTAGTACGTCAATCTACTGTAGCACGTGGTAGAAAGGTTTGATTTTTTTGTTTAGTTTCACGCTGTATCCCGCTTATAGAAGGAAATCTGGGAACACTAGGTAGTGTTAAGACACTGCATTCCCACTAAAACAATTCTGTTACGATATATTGCGTGTTGAGTGGCGGAACTCAATGCTGCGTTTTTAAGATCTTAAAATATAGACAATTTATTAATTATATATTTCATACATATTGTAATAGTAAAAAACAAATTAAGATTTAAATCATTATAATTTTTAATTTTAGACTCGCCACATGGAATCCGTTCAAGTGCTCTAGCTAATTAAATTATAAGTTCTTATCGCGCGATGTCAAAATTTTTGCATAATTGTCGACTGTAATAATAACCATTTACATTATATAGAAACAAAACAATACTTTACCCTGTAATCTTTTTTTTTATGGAAAAGACACGGCAAACGAGCGTGCGGGTCACCTGATGGTAA
>DWAN01000703.1:0-21616 GCA_018230445.1 Heliconius hewitsoni | reverse complement strand
TCCAGGAGGCGCGGGTTCGAGTCCAGCTACGTTCAAATTTTTATACGTTTTCTAATTAAGTAAAATTAATTAGATCCAGTAAGAGAAAAAAAATGCTTCTCGCTGTATCTCGCATAAAAATGGCTAAACCGAGAATCTTATATTAAGACACAGTGGTCTCCAAGCACATCCCAATTTTGAGACATTGAGACATTGCGTGTTGAGAAATAAATTCAAGTAGACAAAGCTCGGCGTTGTTTGGCAAAAATTGGGAATAGAGTGTCTCAACACTAGAGACGAATAATAATACTAATACTTACAGCCAATACTGCTCCGCAAGACCAGAACCAGGATAATGTCCAGGCAAATGATATGGAGTATACAAGTTCATCATCGGTACCGCATACATGTTTCACTTTCTATTTTTAAGTTATTTAATAACTTTTATATTAATAATATCATAATATATTATTTATTTTAATTTTGCCTGTTGTTGATAAGATGCAAATATAGTTCAATTTATATAAATTTCTCAGATTTCTTTCGTATCAGCTTCACGCTGTATGCCAGACACAGCAAAGTAGACAGAGGGAACCTAGTGTTAAGACACTCTGTTTCTCATTTTTCGGCGAATTCTGGAGGCATTGCGCTTGAGTGGCAGAACTAAACGCCGCGCTTTGCTTCAAAACCAGAGTAAAGAAATAAAAACAAATTTTAATAAATATTTCATTTCCTCAAATTTGGATCGTACCTACAACCTATCGAGCTTACAGCTTACAGTCAGACACTTGTGCCAATGCGCCACGATATATAATTTATATGATATTTGAGGCCGTCGTTTTACAGGGGTGTGACTATCACATGGCGGTAGTGGGTTGGATCCCCACTCGGGAGAATGAATTATTATTTACATTTCTTGACTCACTCTCACGAAAACGTTCAGTTCAGAAAAAATTCGTCGAAAACTAAGGTAAGGGATTGTTTTAACACTAGGTTCCCTCTATCTACCCTGCTATATACGAGATACAGCGTGAAGCTGATAAAAAGAAAAACATATGAAATTTTACTGTATACAACCGTAACAATCACCACAACAGCTACGGGTGGCAAAAGCCTCACAATACAATCTAAGGAGGTCTAGTGAGTGCTGACAACAAAAAAACGCATTCCAAATTTTAAATACACCGTGACCGTCACTAAATAAGTCTGGACCAACAGAACGCCGACAAATGCCTCAACCGGATCGAATCCCACAATAGTATCACTTAGCGAGATGTCGTTAGCGCCCGCTGCGCTACATGCAGAGATACGGAATTAAACGCTGCCTATTTATCCTAAAAAATTAAACATTTCCTCCTTTCTTGGGGCTACTGTGTAACCCTTTTTGTAGGAATCGAATAAAATTGATACTAGAAGAATATATATAAGAATAGATAGAATATATATAAATATATAGATAGAATCTATATAAATAATTATGTTATTTAGTTATTTAACGTCAACCTTTAAAAATTGAAATTACTTTCTAAATGATACTATAATTTTAAATTATTTTGATAGGTCGTAAAGAAGAGGCCTTTAAATAAAGCAACGTTTCCTTGTAAAATCTTTAAAGTCTCTGTCTGTCTCATTTCTTGTTTGAGATCTTGTTATTTTTTTAACAATATTAAGAAACTAAAAAAAAATATATAATTTTGTCAATATATTATCTTAAAAAAAATCTCGCCTTTTATTTCATAAACTTAACGATAACTTCTTTAATATTTTTTTTTATTTACCATATATAAGAACAAGATGTCTAGCATACCATCTTATCGATTTCAAAACAACTCAGAAAACTTAAAGGCGGTTAAAAGAGATCAAGATCAATGCATCCACGTAACATCTATCACAGAAATCACAAATCGATCAATCGCACCGATTCCGATTTACACTCGATTGTAATAGATGTCGGCACATCAAAGAAATAAATAAATTCGTCGTGGAAACGTAAACGAGATGTCGTTTGTCGATTAAACATCGATTCGTCACAAAAAATATTTAAAAAAAAAATTGTATTTCCTTGGTAAGTTATTGTTAAGGTTCTTTTGATTAGGTTATTAATAGTTAATAGTCGCGGCCCGCTACTTTGTTGCGGACTTTAAGACTTAAAATGGAAAACTTCGCTGTTCTTAGCGTATAAATTTCGAAAAATCCGTTCTTAGTGATCCTGCACTCTTTAGGTTAAGGACCTAATTTTATTGAACCTAATTTTTTGTTGTTTAAGTCCAGTAGGTTTGTATATTTTGTTTGTATGTATGTTTGTTGTCAGTTTGTAACGGGAGTTTTAATCGTTTTGTTTATGTTAAAACAAAAAGTCATTGTATAACACTTTCTAAACTGTTGTATGCAGGATACAGCGTGAAGCTGATTTATAATAATGTCATTATGTTATGGAGATTATAATTTTAAGTTTTGTAAAATTATAATATCCGTAATATAATGTTTCTATTTATCAGAACAGGCCGTTAAAATAAAATATATATTGTTATTATGACCTACATACATACATATGTATCTACTGTAACATAGATTTAATTTTTATTTCTAATAATTTAGATTTTATAGTATACTTACTGATACGATTACAATCGAAGCTAAATTATTTTTTAATAAAATTAAAAAAATCAAAGTTTATAAAATAAGAATGAGTGCTTCAACGACTTTTATCCTTCATTAATATAAGTTCTTTTGAATTATGTATGTTTTTATAAGAAACAAACTCATAATTGATATTGCATTTTTTAATTATCTTTATAGAGTTTTTCTTCTTGATCATTAATTTAATAAGTATCAAAACTTATATTTAGTATCGAAAGAACGCTATAAGTTCACTGAAATATGTCATAATTACATAAAAAGAATGTGTGATAAGAAATCATTTTTCAAACCTGTTTCGAAAAGTTTGCGATAACACCAACTAAGGATAATAATATAAACATAAACTCTTTGTATTCCAGATCTGGATGTGAAAATTTCTTGAAAATAAATATAAAAAAAGTATATAATTAATTACAGAATAAACTACAAATAAATTTTGGCATTCCATCATTTACGTGGTCAACAAGTCAATACAAATGTCTTCATTACAAGCGGACGGCATTTCGTGTAAAAAATCGAACTCCCACATCGCGACTTTCCGAGAAAACTCCTCAAAACGTCAAATACCACGATAAATCGAATATGGCCTGCGAGTGATTAATCGGGACGTTACGAATAAGCAATCGATCACAGACTCGTTTCACGTCACTAAACCCGATTGGCGGTGAAAAAAAAAAGTTTTAAATGCCTTCCTGTTGCTATAAGTTTGCTTAAACACAAAGTAAGATGCGTATGATTTAAATCACGAAATAAAAAGCAAAAACAAATAACTTTAATTTTTTCTTAAGTATAAAAGAAACTTAAAATAGTTTACGATTTTCGACACTAGTGTAGTATTTCTCGTACGGTTTTAAGAGTGCGTCGGTGCGCACTTCGCGGCGTTTCTCGTGTTTGTGCGGTGGGACAGGGCTGGTGTCAAACGCCCTCCGGAAAATTCAACCCCTAGCATTCATACAGGGTGTGTGTAATCGAATAACAATCTGTAATCGCCGCTAAGAGTAACGACTCATTAATTTCTTGACACGACTTGACTTTGTCTGGCCTTTTTGGAAGTTGTTGATGGTTGATGGTAAAAGTGATCTGGTGACGCCGGAAACTTTTCAAGGATGATGTTTGATTAACATTTTAAATAATTCAAAAATTTTCTTCTGTCTTTTATTTTTTGTCTTCATGCTTATTTAGAATTATCAAGGTCCATAGAATATATTTCAAATAGTCAAAAATAATAATAAAATAATTAAAATATTTTGTACTAGCTAAAAATATTTCATATTTATCTTTTCGATCCATGTTAGACAGTGTGACTTTCGGCTCCGCAAACTATCACGTGACATCACACAATTAGCGAAAAACGGAAAAGGAGAAAAAAGAATGACTAGTCACTGAGGACTTTCTGTTTACTTTACAAATGCGTGAAGTTCCTTAACTAGGTTTAAAGTCGATTTTAATTGCGGTCGTTTGCATATGGCTGTAAACACGGCAAATACTGGTTCAGTTTCCAATCATAGTTATTAATTATTTCTCAGATAATAAAGACAAAACGCGACGTTGAGTACCGCTACTCAGCACAATATCTAAAAAAATGACTGTTCCATGGGACATCCTAACACAAATACTATTAGAAGAAAGCCATTTTTTTATTTCTGATCTACCTCGTATTTGTACACTGTAAGACTGTACCATATAAACTAAGCATTCCCCTCACAGTCTTGGAATATTTCCTCAATATTAGGGTAATATGACAGAACAGCCACAATGTCTGAATAATAGATAACCAGCTCGGGACTCCCGTCGCGCGCTGTCAATTATTTATTCGCAAATGATGCAAGTGCTTTACGTATTTTTGTTTTGTTTCGGGGAGAAATTATCGTGTAGAGAGGAGAAAAATTTCTTTTTTGCTTAAAGGCATAGGGCGAAATGGTATGTTTTGGGGTTTTTTCCATAGTAGTGTACATGGAGAGAACTTAGTGTTAAGACTTAAATCTTCTCATGAACATATATAATCTTTTTTTTATGTTTAGAGTAATATTTATATGCTGTATTTTAAGATACTAAAACAATTTGTAAAACTTCAAATGTAAGAAAATGGTCAACTGTTAGTTGTAAATAATTTTTTACATTCACGCTGTATCCTTCACATAGTAGGCAAAGGGAACCAGGGAACCTAGTGCTATGACACTCCCTTTCCATTAAGAAACTTCCGTTCTCCACTTTCCGCTGAACTCAAGAGGCATTGATTTGTATACATATTCTACAAGCCTGTGTAAACAACTGCAACAATAATGACAATTATTAATAAAATTATTATAATAAATTATGTAAATTATTATATTAACATCGCGATGGTTGACATAAAAGACTAAAGCAAAACGCAACTCTAATTTTCATCCTCCAACAAGATTGCTAACATGATTATATGCAAATTGATATCGAATCTTGATATGAAGGTTGAATTACCATTTTTTTGGATAAAAACATATAATCAGTACAAATATCGAAGACGCCTCGAGGCTCTATCGTTAGTTTCTTGCTATAGCCTTTAAAATTTAGAAGCAGCATATTATATGATAAAATTATTTAGTTTAATATTAAAATAGTTTAGGTTTAGTGGAATTTATATATAACTTTTAATACTTTTGTTGCATAATATATATTTTAAATAAAATGATAAAAAAAAACAATTTTTTGACACTAAAGTTCTATAAACGTAAGAGATTGTTTAAAGTAAAAAAAAAAAACAAAACTCAAGTATCACCCAAAACAATAAATTCTTTATCAAGAAAAAGAAAAATTATTTAATTACACAATTTGTACAATTTAAAAATATATATACTTATATATAATTTATTCTTTTTTGTATTTTTTTTGTAAGTATATTGTTCTTTTTTTTCTGTATTCACTCCATGTTTGTGCATAAGTTGAAACTTTATTGGCTTATGTAATGTAGATATGTATTAGCTTTAAGTATTGTAAGCGCTGTTTGTTTCCCAATATAAAAAAAATATTATGTTTACCTAAATCAATAAAAATAAATATATCAAAACCATTCTCCCCAGGTCAGTGCCACATCACCTGTGCATCAACATCAACAGAAGTCAAACAGCGCTTGGTTTACTGCCACTGTGGGATCTCGTAAAGCCGGGGGCGTCTAATGAAGATTTAGTGCTGAGAGACGAAGGGCCACAAGCTACCTCACATTAAAACATTTTGAAAAATAAACTTATGTACCGTTTTTCTTTTTGTTTCATCAAAAATATTCTAAATATATATGCTTGTTTGTTATTTTTTTGAGGCCAGTCGTGGCGCAGGAGCACAGAGTGTGACTGGTTGTGGGTTTGGTGCGTTGATGAGTCCCACTCGGGGAGCTGAAATATTTGTTTAAATTTATATTTCCATTTCTTTGCTCTGGTGTCGAGGCAAAGCGCGGCGATGAGTTCCATAACATTCAAATTTATAATATTAATATGAGTGACAAAAATGCATATTGCTGTCATTTATTTACAATTACAGTATTCCGAATATAGCAAGATAAGCAAACAGGACTCGAACCCACGGCCGTCGCTTTTAATAACATACTCGTACCTTTCATAATAGTTGAAAAAAATCTATATTAAATTTTAATTAATTAGAAGAAAACTGCATCGTTTATTAACTACTATATTTAAGTTTATCTATTTATACTGTTTTATATAGGAATGTATTGTTGGCCAAATCCATCTGCGGTTCCACATAAATTTATGACGTTAAGACAACAGCCCTTTTATAAAGTATTATTTTATATGTTTTTATATTCTTTTATATTGTAATATCTTAATTTATTACAGAATGCATAAGTTATTACAATCTAACAAAAAACAAACTTAATTATAAGACAAGTAAGGAATTATAATGTAATTAAATTTATATCATAAAAAGACTGAGGGATAGGATGCCATCGTGACACGACGACGACGGTTGTGGGCTCGATTCCCATTTAGGGATGAATAATTTCTTTTCCCGCCTCTCTCGTAACAAGATAAGCGCGGCGTTGAGTTTCAACATTCAACTCAGACCGGGGACTTACTCACCCTTTGTCTATCCTGCTATATACCTGCATGGGATACTGAGTGAAAGACTTTAAAGATGTAAAGACATCTTGAAGGATTTTTTTAATAATTTGAATTCAGAGAGAACCATAAATTCAGAGAGAACCAGCATACAGAGGGAACCTAATGTTAAAACACTCCGTTCCTCACTTTCCGCCGAATTCTGGAGGCATTGCGTGTTGAGTGGCGTAACTCAACGCCGCCTTTTGTCTCGACTCCAGACCGTAGAAATAGAAATAGAAATTTTAAACAAATATTTAATTTTTTCGAGTGGGGATCAAACCCACAACCAGTCGGTTTACAGTCGCACTCTGTGCCCCTGCGCCACGACTGACTTCATTTTCTTAAATAAAAGTTACAAAATATTCTCTTTCTTCATATAAATAGTTGAATCAGGTGTATTCAGAAGTAATGCAATAGTACAGACAGCGGGAGCGTAATGAAGATTTATGTGAACAGAACAACGGGATATACAGCAAGTACTTTAACATTTTGCTGTATGTAAAATAAAATAGATGTCGTGCTACTGTAAACGCGACGGTGGTGGGTTCGATTTCCAATCGTAGGAATGAATCTGTTTAATTTTCTCACTTTGGTAAAAAGATTAAGTATTGAATTCTATAATTTAATAAAATGCCTCGAAACGGAGTGTTTTAACATTAAGTAGTTCCTTCTGACTCCGCTGCAATGGGTGAAGCAATTATTTTTTAAACTAAATTTAATTTCAATTTAATTTTGTGTCATAATTGAAGACTTTTTAAAGACGTTTTAAAGTTTCATCTCCCAAAAGGACAAAAAACGGTCAAGTGCGGGTGGGACTCGTCCCCTGGGGGTTCCGTACGAATTTCAAAATTGTAGATCAACTGGAATTACAACTTGTAAAAGATATCAAGCTAAAATATACGCTAAAATCTACCGTCTCTAAGACCACAGAAACAAATCATGGTTCTAAGTCAATTAAGTAAAAAGGTACGACCATTTATGTATCGGATTTTTTTTTGTATTTTGTTTATCCCGTGGACCTGCTGCTTAAAAGTTGGCATGAAGTAATCAAAACCTATAGGATATTACTGCTAGACCTTCTTTCTCGGAAACTTATAATTGTTACAATATTAAGTTTGTCAACCTTTATAAATTATACTTCCCGTTAGCCTACAATTCTGTACTTGGTTGTATTCATCGCAAACTATTTAACAGCTTACTTTAATAATATATGACGAAACCAAAAGGTTCCCCACATCTGGTGCTTAGAAGAGAACTGTCGATGCCGTGACGTGAGACCCTTATTTACTTTTTATATTTTTTTGCTCAAGCTTTATTGTCGGAGTACACGAATTATATAAGTTAAATAATCTATAATAAACTAAATTAAGATATAATTAGTAAGATATTATGAGACCAGTGGTGGCGCAGTGGCACAAGTATGTAACTGTAACACGACAGTTGTGGGTTCGATCCCCACTCGAGGGAATGTATTATTATTTATTCATATTTTCATTTATTCACTCTGGTGTCGGGGCAAAGCGCGGTGTTAAGTTCCAGCACTCAATACGCAATATCTAGAAAATTGGGCGGTAAAAAAGAGTGCTTTGATACTAGGTTGCCTCTGGATACAGTGTAATGCAAAAAAATATATATAAATATCGATTAAATATTTATGACATACAAATAGGGAACGGGACGCGGGGTAAAAAGTGAACGCATAATGCTACATGCGCCGTGATGACGACGATTCCAATTTTAATGTATTTTTTTTGCTGTTCCACCTGTGTGAACATGTAGTTTGTGTGTTTGGTTATATTAAATATTATTTATTATCTGTTTGAGGCCACCGTGGCGCAGCGGCGCGGTGTGTGGCTGTAAACGCGACGGTTGTAGATTGGATTCCTACTTGGGGATAAATAATTTAATACTTTCATTTTCCACTGTACGCACTGTGTCTTGAAAATTTCGTGGAAAGTATGGATTTACTAAGTTATATACTAGGAAATACTACTACTACTAGTTTATATGTACTAGAAAATAAAAAAATAAGGACAACATTGATTTTTTTTAAACAACTATATATAAACCATATCTGCAATACTATAATGCAATTATAACTATACTATAATGCAATAATCTTTTCAAAAAATACAGGAGTTGAAATACATTCAATCAAAGTAAGTATCAGTAGTCTTTCCACATACAGATTGACATATTGAATTTTTTAAAAAATATAATCACGACATTGTTGCACAAAATCATTGACATATATTGATTTCTTTGTTGATTCATACAATTTTTCTTCAGATATTGATATTTTAATGTTTGATAAAAAAAACTATCAGTTTCCCACTGTAGTAGTTCTCTTTAATATCTATACTTATAATAAATATTTTTTTGTTAGTACGTTGGTTCACGATAATCTCTGAAACGGCTTAATCGTTTTAAGTGATGTATTAATTATTCTATTTTGGTAAACTTCCTTAAACATTTAGTTTATTTCATTTCAATCGGTTCACAAATAAAACAGTTGTATCTATATAAAGAATTGCATACGACAATATTGCTACAAAACAAATGTTTTATTGAATTTGCTGAAACTTCAGCTATCGTGTATTGATATTGTCTTTAAAACGATAAGGTTCACAAAAGTAATAGAAATGAGAATATAAAGAACGATGTAGAACAAGCTGACGAACCCACGCGGAGGCCACTAGTAATCAATTAAAGTTATATTTTTATTTTTAAAGAAAAACTCTTGATTAACTAATTTGAAAACCGTCCAAGCCCTTTGATCAACTAAGCCATACCATTAGCAGCAGCGCCTGGATAGTTTTGTTTTTTTTTATTTCGAATGGACTTTATTGCTGTTGACCTGGACTGGTCTTGACAGCGTCACCGGGCTGGGAGAAGCGACAGTAGCTCGCCCCTGAGAACGGTTTCCAAAGAGGCGCAGGTTCAAATCCCGTTACGTTGATTTTTTATACGTTCTCTTAATAAGTAAAACTCATATCTTTTATCACCAAAACAATACTTCACAAAATATATAATTTTTGTTATACCTTAATGTCCATATAAAAACCGCATTTCCTCCCCAAAACACGCATTTAAACCCTGTAATGTTATCTTAAATCGTCTGCATTAAGTGGCAGGATTTTGAGTAAAGTCTTACGCTCGTTTTAATATTACTTTTGGTAAGATATGGAGGTACTTCACTTAAGTATCTTGTAGCTTATAAATATTATAGAGGTGAATTTAAAATTTTTATAGAGGAAAATTAAAATTATAATGTTGAATATTAATATTTTTCTTTGGTATTGAATATGGCGAATAATTTGGACTATTTAATAATATATTAATTTTTTTTTATAGTTAAAATTATAAAGATATTTATATGTAGCAGTCATTAGATGATAGATGATGAATTTTTCATCATTTTTCGAAACTTATTTACATATTATTAATCTATTCATATTTACTAATAATATGTGTGTTAGGTTGATACCATGAGAACCATGAGACGAAGTTGAAACTAGAGTACCAGTCAAGTGCGAGACCGGTTCACCCACGAGGGTTCCAATATCAGGATTGTAGGTCAATGGGAAGTACGCTTTATAAAAGTTGACAAACTTAACTTTGCATGAGTGCCAATTTTGTACGAAGTGAATCACTAGGTAATAATGTTGACAAAGTCAACTTTGAATAGTACTTCAATGAGGAAGATGTATTTTGCTTGGGCTTATTTTTTTAATTTCTGGTTATTTTTTTCCTCAGGTGATTTTTTATTAGGAACCGGAGACCTTCACGCAATCTCGAGATTGGAGAAGAAATGGTCTCGACCGGACAACAGATGGACAATAAAGTGATTCTATAGGAGATTTTCACTTTTTTTTTTTTATTTTGAGATACAGAACCCTAAATGAGAAGATAAAAGACAAAATCAGGATCACACTGTATTCCGCACAGAGCAAGGTAGGCAGAGGGAAATGAATGTTAAAACACTCTGTTTTCCACTTTCTGGAGGCGTTGTATGTTGAGTAGCGAAACTCTACGCCGTCTTTTGCTTGAATGAATATTTCATTTCCTGGAGTAGAGATCGAACCCACAACCAGTCGAGTTTACAATTACACTTTGTGCCCCTACTCCACTACTGGCCTCAGAAGATAGAAGATGAATATATAATAAGAAGATAAATATATGTAAAAAATTGTATTTGTTACCATTTATTTAATTAAAAACTAAAAATAAAATTATGTATGTATTATGTATACATTCCATAATATTGTTCTGATACATGAGTTTTTGTTTAATATTTATTAATTGGAATCGTAATGAAGAATGTCGGTCGGGGTTATGATCGCGATATGGGGATACGTATTTTGAAGAGTCCCTTGGACAGTGCTGTGGATGCCACCTAAAAAGAGTACGTGAATTAATAAAAATATTAATACGCCAAACAATTATTTTATACGAATATATTTCTTTTATTTTTTTTTGCTTTGTTGCTCTTCATACTTTGATGTACGTGGAGTTTAAGTTAAACATTTAAATATTTTTTTTTATGGAAAATACACGGCAAACGAGCGTTCGGGTCACCTAATGTACCCTACCACTAACTACTGTAACTGTAACCTACCACTAATAATCCAAAATTATTGGTTCATTAAAAAAAACACGTTTTGATTTAAATTACCAAACGCTCATTGAATATCTATAAAATCTGCAAGTGACGGAGCCTCGTTCACATTTTATAGAAATAAACAGAGGATTTGCAAACAAAATTGTCATACATAGAATGGTCGTAGCCCGCAGCTTCGTTTGCGTAGACAATATAATGAAATAATTGAATTCAGCCTAGGCTGTGGGTTCGATTCCCACTCGAGGAAATTTAATATTAAAAATTTAATTTCCGTTTTCTGGTAACAAGGCAAAGAGCGGCAGCATTGAGTTACACCACTCAACACACAATGCCTCCAAAAATTGGCGAAAAGCGGGGAACGGAGTATCTTAACACTAGGTTCCCAGGTTATCTTTGTCTACTTTACTATGTGTGGGATATAGTGTGAAGCTAAAAGAAATCGTTATTTTCGTTCCCGTAGGAACATAGGAGAATGCTCCCCCCATTCCCATATAGAACTTACATACCACGGCGTTCTACACCGCATAATTTCGGCTTTACGTTGTTTTTCACTCGAAGAAGAAAAAAACTAATTTAATATATACAAATAAATATAACAATCTTAACACTAAGAAAGCCGTAAAGACATTAGAGTAATCCACAAACTTTCCTCTCGCGTCTTATAAGTTTTTAATGTCCGCTCTGAAACCTGGGGTTACTTTGCCTTGAGAAACTTCGAAATTTGCGATATGCATAATCTTATTTATGATTCATTTTTGTATATATAATAATTTACATTAAAAAAAATCACCTTTACGCTGTATCCCGCACACAGCACTATAGGCAGAGGGAACCTAGTGTTAAGACACTCCGTTCCCCACTTTCTGCATATAGCACAGTAGACAGAGGAAAGTAGTATTCTCTCCTACACCGCTCAAATTTAGACATTAGACATTGAGTGTTGTGTAACAAAATTCAACACTTTTTTCTTATTACTAAAGCGAACAAATAATTCAGTCCCACGAGTCGAAATTAAGCCTACAACCGTCGCCATTACAAGTATGCAGTGTAATAGTGCCTAGTTTTTATAGATAGTTAACAAAAAGGCATAGGCTTTAGGTACTTAAAAGCACTAGGCCTCGAAGAGAATAACGGGTATATTCGTATCAGTCACAATTTAAACAAAAATACTCTCAAGATTGATCCTGAACTTGCTTCGTTATTGTGCAGGTACGGACAGCATAAAATCTATTATATAAGCTTATTTAAAATAAAATAATTATACAAATGACCATAATAGAATTCAATAATATTCAATTAGATTATTGAATAGCACAGAATATTGATTTTTGTACAGATTACTACAAATGAAAGATTTTGATAGATCAGCATGTACTATTAAATCAAAGTTCCAGTTATATCCCGCGTAAGGTATTTCCCCACGTATGCAAGCCGAAGGAAAACACGCGTCGTTTGTTTCTCACGCGTCTCCTAATTTTTAAGACATTAATTGTTGTTAGGCAAAATTAAGCGTACACAATTCTGCATCTATGAGAACAGGAAAATATTTTGATCTCTTTTTTAGTTAAAAGTCTTCCGTCTCTTTGGCTTAATTATTATTAAATGAATAAATAATACATGAGTCGTGGCGCAGCGGCACGAAGTGTGACTGTAAAACCGACTGGTTGTGGGTTCGATCCCAACTCGAAGAGATGAAATATAAAATTAAAAATAAATAAATAAAAAAAAAAGTTAAAAATATATATAAAATAAATTTTATTAATATTAAATTTATATTTACTAACACTAGGTTCCCTCTGCCTCCCCTGCTGTACTATACAGCGTGAAACTAATGTTTTTTTTAAATAATGCATAATTATCCTTAGACTATAAAAAAATTGAATAATCATCAAAACAAAAAAACCAAAAAACTCACGACACAAACAACAAAAAAAATCTCAATTAATTTGCGAACGGTACTTGAAAGTAATAAGTCAGTAAAAATGTGCACACAATGGATGCATTTGAAATGCAAAGAGGTGGAAGCGAGACGTCACTCAGAGTTTATATATGTATAGTAATGTGGACGCAACTGTCAACTTGCGTATATAGTAGTGGGTTTATATTTTTACTTTGTATGGTATTTACTGGTCAATTTCATATGATCAAAATTTTTACTAAAATCTTTTCTATAAGTTTTTAACATGTTTTAGGTTTAAAGCACACTTAGGAAAGAATACTACTTATTTAGAAAACGTATAAAAATTTTAACGTAGCGGGACTCGAACCCGCGCCTCCTGGAAACCGACCAGGCGTTCACATATGGTCACATAAGTCATACGTTCTCATCAAGCTACGTCGAAATTTTATACGCTTGTTACCTTATTAGAGGCTCGGGTTTGAGTCCCGCTACGTTCAAATTTTTATACCTTTTCTAAATAAGTTTTTTTCTAAAAGTTGTTTTATCGATATTCAAAATGCGGTATCTCGAAAATTTGGCGGTTAGTGAAGAACGGAGTGTCTTAACACTTCGTCCCATTTGCCTGAAGATTTTTTTTGCCTTCTGCCTAACGTATTAAATTGTCATATTATAAATTTATTTTAGGTATGAAAAATAGAACGAGGATATCATGGTGCAGTGGTACAAGAGTATCAATGTAAAAGACTGAATGGCTTTATATTCGATCCTCACTCGGACGGTCTGCGGGATAAAGCGTGATTAAAGGGTAGGAAGGATATATAAATTGCCTTTTCTTCCTCATGAATGCAGAGGAAACCTAAAGACAAAGTATTTTATTGTTCATTTAACGGTAAAAAATATTAACTGTATCACCATACTTTTTAACAAGAAATTACTTGTAAATTATAAAAAAATTGAGTATTTACATTAAGGCACGGTGCCCATTCAACAATTAAAAGTAATTGAGAAAAATTTAAATAATTTTCAATTAAATCTCATAATTTGTCACAATTACAAAAACCAACACCACTTATAATATTATTTCACAAAAAAAAAAACAAAAAGCATGTATGTATGTATGTCTCAATCGCCATATCTCACCACACCGCAAGTGCAATGACAATTAAGCAACGATGGCCGCGTAAAAAAATTATGCAAACCTAAAACAACCTGTCACATGTTACATGCATTTACGTTCAAGTCGAACATTTTTTTTCGAGTCATTTTTTTAAAAACGATCGTCAACATTAATAACTTTTCAAAGTAATAAGTCAGCGTTGTTTTCGAAGTCACACATTGTTTTGTCACATTTTGAAAGTTTCAATCGGTGGTTCTTTAAGTTCCCAATCTGCATGTTAAGTATGGAGATAATAACAAATTTACATAAACACAAAAACCCCTTTGTCCGACCGACTGAGTCAGTGGGGACAGTGTGAAGACCTCGGTCGACGGCCTAAACAAAGCCGTTTCGAGTTGCTGTCGGTGAATTAACCTCAATTTTTTAAGCTTAAGGTACAAATATAATAAATTTTATAATATATGTTTTCTTTTATTTTATGTGATTTGTTGAAATTTACGATCACGTTTTTTATTTAAATGTGTCATAATATATATACATGTAAAGAGTATATTAAAATAAAATTATACAGTACACGTAATTTAGTTATATATCGTTAGTGTTATATCGAAATTATATATCTAGTTGTAAGTGATGTCTGTAGTTTTATATCGATATTCGAACTTTAACGATTCAAATTTACAAAATAACAAATATAGATAGATAGATAGAAAAAACTTTATTGCACACAAAGCTGTTACCGATGAAAATAGACAACAATCATAAAATAATTCCAGAGCATGCAAAGGCTTTATTTTTATATGAAAAATAAATTATTTAAAAAATAATAATAGATAAAATAAAATATACGCAGTAAAACTGATGAATATATGAGATATTTAATACAATAATTAAATAACATATATTCATCTGTCTAGTCATTTCTTATTTATAAAAAATAAACATGTTAACCATTTTTTAATACAACTTAAACACATAATTTTGTTCAATGTTTAAACTAGAAAGCACACATATTTTTCTTTAGCATCGATTTCACTGACATCAACGCGAGCACAACTCCGCGGAACTATGTTTTAGTTCTTTTGCCTCTCGTTGTCCCAACGACATACATTTACAACGTAACGACAAATATTGCGGCATTTCACTTATATATATATCCATATTACATAGTTAACACGCTTATTACTAGTTAAACTAGAATAAACTAGCTATAAATAGTTGTTAAAATGTGTTTTTTTTTTGCTAATAAAATGTCATAATTTTTAGCAATCATAACCTACATGTAAAAAAAATTAAATCAGCTTGACGCTGTTCTACAGCAGGGAAGGAAGATGGAACCTTTTCGTTCCACTTTCCACCTAATTCTGGAGCCACTAGCACGACCAACTAGCACGCTTGAAACGCCACAAATAAAGAACTGAGCTGAATATTTTATATTTTTTTGTTTGATTTATTGGAAATAAAAGAAAATATCGCCAAGATACTGTTAAAGAATGGAAACATATGTGACCAAGCAGTAAAAAAGGAAACAAATTTTGATCACTATGTTGTTCTTGATAATATAAAAGAACAAATCATTTTCAATACAACCAACACATTAGACATCAGTGGTCACGAAGAGGATGCAAGAACGGTGAAAAAAAAATATAACATTTAAACACGATTTTTAATGATAACTTATATATATTTTATTTTTAAAAGATTATTATCTTGCACTCGTTTTGGTGGTCACTCACACAAATACAAAGCTTAGCTTACGCCTCGCGGACTGTATATAGCAAATATGTTACTATCAACTATATATAAAAAAACTATTAAATAAATTAATAAATAAATGTAAATCAAGTGCAACAGTCCAAAATAACAATCGTGCAATGTAAATCGCAGCCATTGTTGGACACTAACGACGATGTCCATTACTAGACGATTGACGACGGGTAGCCAGTACTGGCTTCTTCCATTGGTTAAAAAAAAGAAAATTTAGACATAGACAGGCCAGTTGTGGCGCAGAGGCAAAAACGTTTGACTGTAAACGCGAAAGGTGGTGAGTTCGATTCCCACTTGAAGAAATTAAATATTTAATATTTTCACTGCTTCACTCAGGTGTCGGGGAAAATCGCGGCGTTGAGTCCACCACTCAACACACATCATGCCATCAAAATTCGACGAAGACGAGGAATGGAGTGTCGTCACGTTATGTACTCCGCCGTGACGCTGAAACAGCGTGACGCTAAAAGATTAAAAAATAAAATCATAGAAACGATTCTTTAAAGCATTTGTAAGTTTCAGATTTACGATTCCATATTTAGGTAAACTTATTCAACTGACTGTTATCAATAGTTAAATATGATATTACATTTGGAACAATGTAAACATTTGACATCATATAAAAGGGATGTTATTTTTTTGTATATATATGTTTTCATTATTTTCACTTGATCGTCTAAAAGTAACAACAAAAAAGGCAAAAATAATAAACAGAAAACAACAAAGTGCATGAGGCCAGTCGTGGCTCAGAGGCACAAAGTATGACTGTAAAATCGACTGGATGTGGGTTCGATTCCCACACGCCATTCAACATGCAATGTCTCCAGAACTCGGCGGAAAGTGGGGTGTTCCCCACAGTGTCTTAAAACTAGGTTACCTTTGTCTACCCTGCTGTGTGTGATGTGTGTGGATATCTAAATATTAATTTATACCTAAATTTGTAAACAGATACCAGATTTTTTAGCTTACAAATTACAAGTTTACAATATTTATATACAGTACTACTATTTTATTTATAGTTAACTTGGCAGACGAAAGTGTTAAAACACTTCCTTTCACCAGTTTCGGTCGAATTCAGAGGACATTACATATTGAGTGACGGAACTTAACGCCGCGTTTGTACACCTGCACTATACTGGCCTTAATAGACAGATACTGATTTAATAATGAATAATTTGTAAAATTTGAGGCCATTTGTGGCCTGTAAATTCGATTCCCACTTGAGAAAATGCAATATTAATTTATATTTATATTTTCATTTTCTCACTCTGGCGTTGAGGCAAAGCGCGGCGTTGAATTCCGCCACTCAACACGCAATGCATCCAGAACTCAATGGAAAGTGGGGAACGGAGTGTCTTAACACTAGGTTCCCTCTGCCTACCCTGCCGTGTGAAGCTGATTTTTTTTTAAATTTTAATAATAATTAACAGGCACCCACTACCCACCGTACACTAAAACAAATCGATCATCACAAACACCCCAATTCCGCAACAATCGAATCGAAAATTGATCGAGACGAACAAATACCGGGTTCGATACTATCCTACCATTGTTGCATTCCGTGTTTTTGAGGAGCGCGCATTCTCTACATAGCGCTGTCGAGACAGCACTTCGTTTAGAGTAATATTTTTTGTGCGCATTTGCTTTGAACTGGTCGCCATCACAATAGTATTACACCCTGTAAATAGAGTTAAGTATTTAATAATCATCCAGAGAAGAATCTTCGAACGGTCGAAGTTTTATGTCAAGGATTGTATAACCGACTTGTGAACGGCTCTGAACAATTCGTTCTTGTTGAGCAAAAAATTCTATGGTGATAGCTCTTGAATCTCTTCGCGGATTGATGTTGAATCGTATGTTGCAAGAAATTATTCTATACGCCAATTATATATATAATCGATTTTCTTATATTCATTGTGCAGCTGTAACTGCATATATATATATCACTATATATACTGTACGATCGAAGATATCTTGCACATTTAGCCATGTATTCTTAGCGAGTCGGACTCGCATACCGATGGTTCCTTACAAATTTCAAGAAAATTTACAATTTATAAAACTTCACAAACTTAAGTATGCAGACGTATGCATTCATTTTGCATAAAATTAACCACAGTTAAAAGTTTGTAAACATTTACACATACATAAACGCTTGTATGTTTCTATATATCTAGCTAAATTGCTTGTCTTTTCTCATCTTCAATAAGGGTTCCGTTTCGTCCTTTTGAAGTACGGAATCCTAAAAATTAAACGCTATTTAATACCATCATAGCATAACTATGAAATGAGAAAGATATTAAGATACGAGCATATACGAGGTATCCAAATTACCTAGTAGTAAAAAATATATAGGTATTTATAAAATACTGACCTGCTCCAATGCTTTACGTGAGAACGTGGAACTGTTCCAATATGCCAAACGTGACAGTTAAACACTGTTCAGTTCAGTTCAGTTCTTAATTTATGGCGCTTCGAGCGTACCATGTGAGCACTAAATACCTCGCTTATGTCACGTCATATCACAGTAAATAAGAACCGTGACGTTTCCTGTCACTCATCCTGTCATTTCATGTAAACAAAAAAGTCGTTCTTAGAGCACTTAATGTTATATATATGTGCAGGTACCACATAGGTAAATATTTAAATTTAATCAGCTTCACGCTGTATCCAGCAGCGTAGGCTGAGGAAACGTAGGGTTAAGACACTCCGCTTCCCACTATCCGCCGAATCCGGGCGGCGGAACTCAACGCCGCGCTTTGCTTTGACACCAGAACGAAGAATTGAAGTTATACATTTAATCAAATATTTAATTTCCCCCAGTGGGGATCGAATCCACAACCAGTCGCGCTTGCAGTCACACCTTGTGCCCCTGTGCCACGACTGGCCTCACTCTAGGTACGAATCAACTCTCATACAAAAATAATGCTAAAATGCATCGCGGTCACAGCTGACTGCACACAGACGTAAGTTCCACATATTTCCAAGTATAATTAGAGCCACTTAAAATCGATACCTAGAAACCAATCAATTCTTCAATGACAACGAAACATACCCTTATTATTTTTTATTCGATAATAGTCTCCTTGAATCGCTTTAATGACAACGTTTGCTGTGCTACCGATTTGATTTTTATCCTGTTGTATTAAGGCTTATTATGTATATTTTTTAATGATTTCCAAACTTTGTTATTGGATTTCTCAAAGTATCTTATCCGCCAATTATATAGCGTATAATTGAATTGGATACAGTGACAATTTTCTATAATAATTCAAGAATTATACAGTATTTCTCGTTTTGTACTAATTTAAGTTAAACTTATAAAATAGTTCTATACAATTTTCTATTATTTATTCTATTGCAATTACATATAATACTAAGGGTCATAAGGTTTTTAGCACAAACTTTCAATGTCTAGACTTTTATAACAAATACTAAGTAATCATAAAGAAACTAATGTGGTGATTGTGGTGCAGGGGCACAAGGGTGTGACTGTAACGCGACGGTTGTAGGTTCGACCCCCAGTCGGGTGATTGGAGGGACTTCGCTCTAGCTCCAAGGCAAAGGCCAGCGTTGTGTTCCGCCATTCAATACGGAATGTCTCGATCGAAATCGAAAAGCATCAGAAAGTAGAGAACGTACTATCTTAACACTACGTTTCCTCAGCTCATGCTGCTATATGAGGGATTCAGCGTGAAGCTATATGTATGTATAATTGTATATTTATATAAGTTATCATAAAATAGCTCAGTTTTTGCTTTCCTCCATCAAATCCATTAAGGGCTTCTTTAATTGATGTTCCATAACAGTAAAAAATATATTTCAACATCAACAAGAAGCATCAATATTAAATCTTTTTCGTACAAACATAAAAAAACTGTAATTTTAATCTTATACCAACTCTAATCTACAAAACTATATTAATAACCAAAAAATATGCCAATATATATCCACCTTGTCCTCTCTTCACACAACGAACGCCCTATATAATCGATATCGCATTCCTTAGACGAGTACCGATAAATGAGAACGACGACAACTTGCGAACAACTCCAGGCTTCCCATTAAATATAATGATCTAAACTAAAAATATATGGACAGTGATGTTATTGGTGTTCGCAAAGGATATCATCCTCCATCCTGATCACAATCGACTATAAAGTCTTTCTTTCTTTACCAGCAAAGTAGGCAGGCGGAACATGAGAACGTAGTGTTAAGACACTCCGTGCCCAAGAATACACTTCCCTATCAGGCGGAAAATGCCGTCGATTTCTGACAGTGATGGAACTCAACGGTGACTTACATACGTTGACTTCATTTGTATGCTGCTCTTGATATTTAGGTATATTGTGTATCACTAGTTTTTAGTATCGATTTTAAAATATGTTGCTTGCTTACTAACCCATTATTATGTATATATTGTTAATATTGATTTTCATAGGTAAAGGGAGTATTTTAACTGAATCACTTTTCGACATGCATTCTCCTATTGTGTTACATTATCTCTTTTTTACCGCACAATCTCTTTCGCGTCCATATAATGTAACATTGGCGAAGTGAACGCTATAAAGTAAGAACTAAACTAAATTGAACATGTTGCTTAATACTGATTATAAAATTTATAAATAATAATCACAAAAATAAAACGCAAATAAAAAGAACAGGCAAGACAGCATCTGAAAACCAAGAGGCCTAGTTTATAAAATGGTGATTTGACAAATGAGATTTTCTTAGTGTTCTTCTGGGGGTTCGAGTTGAACCAGATTCCTTTCACCCCATTCTCGGTTGATGCCTCACAAGAAGATACAAGTTTATTTCTGCACTAGTCGACGTTTTCCCGAGAAAGAACTTCACCCCATGTGCCCCTTAAGGCGACTATCCACTAAAGTAAAAAGGCTGATTATAGTTTTTGATAAAAACACTTGCTGTTTTATTCGCAAAATAATTGAAACATGCTAAAAAGGGACAATAGCGGCTTTAGATTATTTTTTTATTTTTTTTGCATCTAATATAGTATACATATAGAAAACTTTAGTGAGTACTTCACTTTTTATCCCATATTACGTGTATTGTTTACAGAACATAAAACACCTGTTATATTATATTTAAAAAATACTATAACACTAACCGTATTTCGTTTTACACAAATTAATTGTCAATTATTCTAAATTACTATCTTTATTTATAGTTACTAGTTACTTTGTAAGTTGTCCTTATAAAGTAAGAAAAAAAAGAAGACATATACAGGGTGGTTAGTAGAAAAATGTGCAAACTGATAACAGGACAAGTGACAGAGAAGGTCATTTCCAATTGTTTTTTTACCCCCTGTAGTTTACCCAGAAATTTTACCGTTCCTGAGTATTAGCCATTCAAAGGAAATATAAATACCATATATGCGCAATCACCTTCGAGAAAAGACTTGCATATTTCTTACACACCATTTCTGGAGAGTTTTTTTTTTATGGAAAAGACACGGCAAACGAGCGTGCGGGTCACCTGATGGT
>DWAN01000702.1:0-21619 GCA_018230445.1 Heliconius hewitsoni | reverse complement strand
ATACAGGCAGCATAATAATAGATATATTAAAATTTTATTTTAATATATTACTGTTAAATCTTATAATTTTACATATTATGAAAAGTATTCTAGAATAAGATTGTACATTAACTGCCTATAAAACAATAAATTATTGTATAAATAATCATAATCACTTATAAATCGACAATCCCTACATATGAATGGACATGTCAAAATATAAGGTATATGGGGGAATATAATAAAAACACATCTTGCATTTGAAAAATAAAATAAAATACTAAGTATAAAATACTAAAATACTTTTATATGTAGAGACTATTGAAATATTGCATACTTACAACAATTTATTTACATTATGACACTATGTAGGTATGTAGAGATTATTGTGAAATAACATCCTGCGATAGCTACATTTAAACAAGTTTTTATGATTGTTATATTTGTGAAGGAGGAGGATGTATAGTATACAGTACAGGGTGCTGCTTATTTTCTATTCAATATTGTTTTAACTTACCAAATGTGAAGCCCTTATCCTTGAAGTCTGTAAAAGCATCGGCCACAATGGCATTTGCTGACTTGCACTTATTGTGAATAAGCATAATAATCAAATAGAGAGGATAAACAAAAATTAGCCAGTTTGTACAGAACCATGCCGTAAAGAATGGTGCATTGTAATAGTGCTAGAAAAAACAAAACATTAAATTAGTTTTAATAAAAAAAATATATACATACATCTGAAGTTTATTATTTTGAGCAATATATATTTACAGAATGAATGTAATTAACAAATCAAGTTTATATATAAAAAAAATATAAATTTCCCAACATGATTGACTTTGAAAGCTCTTATTTTTATATTGATGTTATCTAACATTTTTTTACAAGAAGTACAAAAGTTTTATTCTTTTAATACTAAACTAATAACTTCTTTTAATATTTAAAATTTCCACTTACATGTGTGCGAATTCTAGAAGTGTAGTTGTTATTTAAAGGTGGTTCAGTACTGCTTAGAGAACTATCAGTATGTGGGTACTTCTGGAGGTACATATACTTTATACAGTGTGTCACAGTCACCCAGGATGCTACTATAGTGGTTGTGACACAGAGGCCATAGTACATCTGTAAATATTACACTATCAAAGGGTGCAGGAGATGCCATACTAATGCACACATTACTCTAAGAATATTAATTAATATAATCTTAATCTTTATGCCATAATATAGTAATAAAAACCAATAGCAATCGAACCTTCTTTGCCACTTTTGAACAGCATGATCGCGGGCATTTTTTATCACGTAACTGACGTTCTTCATCCTGACTACTTGCTGCCGATTCGCTGTAAGCCTGCTGAAGTGAAGGTTGCGTCGTCAACGGCGGTGCTGAAGAAACAGAGGTCTGAGGAGTGAGTGGTGCCCGTGGGCTAAGCGGTGTCGGCGGGCCATTGGGACGTTCGCGCTCAATGTCGACACCCTGTTCGCTCTCCACAACTTCTTCAGTAGTTATAATAACAGAAGGCGTGCGTACTCTCTTTGGATTAAAAATAGTAGGCACGTCCCCATCCCTAGCCATATTTCTTAGCAGCTGCCTAGGTAAACATTTTTTTAAATCCTGGTTTTTTTCTTCAACAGTACGTGGATTCACTAAATTCAATTTACAGCATAACCATTTCGATGAGAATAAACTTCACCTCTTTTATATCTCGTCCACATTTCGTATTTAATTGAGATAATCATTTAAACACACATTATAAATTCGGATTATACTGAGAAAAACACGACAATTATCTGAGTCTTTGAAATACAAATATTTTCCGACCATTTTCCTCTTTTCCCCACCTCATTTCATTACATTCGGCGTTAGAAAGAGACAGCTGTATATAGAATAAAATTCCAATATACCATTTGAAGTTGTATCTAAGAAGAATTAAAGACTATGATTGAATACCGTTGACAATTCTAGTTTTGACTTTTGAGTAATAGAGCAACATATCTTTATGTAGGCAACTCTTATCAACTATCCAGATTATATTGCCTAAAAGTATTACTTTATTACGTATTCAATAATGTAATTAAAAAAGTTATTAATAATAATTGTTATTAATGACTTCACAATAATTTTTTTCTTGTTAAATCAATATAATAAAAAAATACAAAATAAAATTCTCCGGGAATATATTTATAAAAAAGCTTTAAAATGATATTTCTCAAACTTTACTTTATCTATCTTAAAAGTATATGATAATATTGTTTTATACTTATTTATTTATCTCATATAAAAACGTAAAGACTTGATGTTTACATAATAACTATGGACAATTTTCTAAGTTGTTATGTCGAGTAAAAAGAAATTATTGTCTATAAACAATATGTAACATTTTTTAACGCAGATGGCAGCACATAAAAGTTCAGATTTGAATCGCCAGAGGGAGATAATTGGTTAGCCTACTTGAAGCATCCGGGAACCTCGCCATAGTAGTAGACATGGCGGGTATCAGCCTGGCTAAATGACGAAATAAATTTTGTTTGCTAATATAAGAACGTGTTAATTTGGTAGAACAAGTGTTGATACTAAGAGACTAATTAAGTTATATTGGATTAGGATAAAAATGCAGAATGTTGGACAGTCTGAAAACAGAAATATCGATAAGGTGAATGTGCAACTTGATGTGGTAAAATCGTCCACTCCTCAGAGTTCGGCTTCGAGTCCGGCCAAATCTGAAACCGAAACGTATTCAGGAGCACCTGCCAAATACATGACAGACTCTTCGGAAAGCGAGGATGACTCTGTATCTGAGGTAAAACGTGTTTTGTTTTCGGCAGAGGCGGTGGCAGTAGTGAGGGATTGTGATTATCTGTACCGCTAAATGCTGCAAGGGACATCTTGTACATGACTGACCATACAATTTCTTTTTGTATCAAAATTACATTTTAATCAATCATTTATGCCTTTTAATGTTCAAAGCGCATAGTAAAGAAAAAAAATCACATTCGAGTTACGGTACAAGTTGCTTGCCAAATATTCCGTAAAACGTCAGAAAGTCATAGGTACATACGTCCTACTGAGTAATGCATGAAATTATTTATGCCAGCCGCTCCTAAACGATATTCAATTGATTCTTTATAATTCTACGATACGGGCTAAATCGCCGTAAGACATTTTTCATTGTCTATTTGTGTTTTGGATAGGGCTCGATCTACGGTGGCCATGTTTCCTAAATCACATGCATAATAGTCGATGCGAAGTGCTGAATATTGTTTTCGTGACGTTATTTCGATATGATTGTGTGAATTATATAATTTTTATGTGAAATAGCAACAAATATCATAAACGATGTTGTGTTTTGTGTCGTCACGCGTACACGAGTCTATCACAGTGCCCGCTACGATTCGCGCAAAAATGTTGGTTACAAGTGAATTGCAAGGACCATTTTCAATAATAATTAGTTGTAAGCTCGTCCGCAAGCACCACATTGTCAGTATATCTCACATTTTTCTCATTGGTGTTATAGATCTTGCTGGCTTGTTTGTGCCTTAGCAGGCCAGACCTGTTGGTAAGTGGAAGACCACATTGGGTGCAGAAAGAAAGCTTCAACAACACCAATAGCTGTTGCAGTTTGAGTGGTTCATAATTTTAACCTGCATAATGTGTGTGCGATGGACAAGTTCCATGTTCATAATTATTTGTATTTAATATTGAATGGTCCTTGTTATTCTAACATTTATATATTGCTTTATTATTAATAGTTTGTATAATTTTTGCAGTGCTTTTGTTATTGTTAATAACCTAACCTATTTTAACTACCAAACTAAATTAATAATTGACAATACACTTGTAAGCTAAAAGTTTACATTAAAAATAACCTTTAAATCAATTTATGGCTATGAATTATTCTCTAACAAATTAAACAAAGAGTGTTATTAGCCACCAGAGACAAGTAGAGAGAAAACATTGCATAAATGATTATTGATAATTTATATATTTATCAATGAATCGAGCCTGTGTGTTTGATTTTTTTATTTTGTTATGTTGTTACTAACTAAACTGCCTAATGTATACAAAATTGTCATAATTATTGACATCTTAATATACTAAATTGAATGTAAAATAAGAAAATAAAATTTTAAATTCAGGCGGAGATGGAAGAAGAAGGTGGTGGTACAGATTCATCCAAGTTCCTACTTTCCCACGATGATACAGAGAGAGCAGTTGATCCTGAAATGCAAGCTCGACTGGAAACCCTCCTCGAAGTAGCGGGTAAGTCAACTATTATAATAGCTATTGTCATTGTAAACATAATAACCTATAAATGCTTTGATATCATTAAGTGTTTCACAGCATAATATTCAAAATCTCAAATATGTTTGAAAAGCAGTGACTGAGAATGGAGTATCTTATGACTTGGTTCTGTCTATCCTCCGGCTATATGGGGGATACATTTTTAAAAGTACAATGACTGACAGCAAATTTTTGAATGTCTTATCTCATATTTTTTTCTACTTCTGTCTTTTTTTATAAAATCAAGTTGTTAAAATACACATTCATTGATCTATTTCCTTAGGAACTGAATAAATTATTGTTACTATGAGAATTATTTGCTTATATAAATAATTATTTCATAACATAATACCATTTGCATGTATTGTCTTGAATTAAACCAGAAAGCAATGAATAGAATCTCTTGACACTGTTCTCCTTCTTTAATCTGCATTATGTTTGATAAATCTGAAAAAAATCTACTTGTATAATAGACGCAACTTCATTATATATGTAACTTAAAACAAAAAAAAATATTCAAAACTATTCTACTAATTAACGCTATGTATTTATCTGACCAACAAAATGAAAATAATTGAAATTCTTCATAAAGTTATAATAATTGTCATGTATGTGTATTTTGTCAAATATATATAATAATTATATTTTTAACATTATCTTCATAATATATTTGTTCCATCATTTGACTCAGTAATGTTTTTGTTGACAAAACATAACAATAAATACAATATATATAAATGCACCTATCAAAAAATAAATATTTTAGATTTTTTATATTTTTATGTATATATGAATCATGGCCAAAACAACAAATGTTATTATTCTAATAGTATTTTATATTGAAATTGAATGAATATTTTAAACTTTCATGGCTTAACAATGGAATGTATGATAGAATAACACTAATAACCAACGCTTTGTATATGCAATTGATAAAAACCCATGTAGCTTAATATTTTAATGTTATGTTCGTAAGGTTGGTAGTTTCAATATTATTCATTACATTTCATATTGCTAGAATTGTAAACGTCACATAATAATAATAACTTAATTATATGTAAAGCTATGTATTCATATGTAAAAAAACTATCCAAGTCTAGGTATAACAACAAAGGTCAATGAACTGTTTAAAAAAAGTATGTATAAAATTACAATATAGTTTAACTAATCTGGTACTTCAATAAATTGAAACAGATTAAAACATTCCAAATATTATTTTTTTAATTATGTTGAGAAAAAGTTTTTAAAAGTTTACATACAAATTGCACAACAACTTACCTTAATTAAGGATAAATTTTTTTGTATGAGTATAAGTTATTTCTGAGATATGTGACAGCTATGAAGAACCTATAGGTCAATAATAAAAAATATATTTTTGTTAATATATTAAAATACTTTATTCATAAGCCAGTTCAGTAATTATTTCAACATTCCTATAATCTGGCTCCCTCTGGTCTTATCTACTGCCAGATTAGTGAGGTTTTACTGTATATGCAATTAGTAAACAATTTATTTATAATATTTTAATACTTATAGAAGAATAATAAAATATATATGGCCTATTATATTTAATAACCTCAAATGACCCACCAAATTATAATGTTATATTACATAAATAATTACTATTATATAAAATATATTTATGAACAACAATCAAACAGTGTAAGCTAAATAAAAGCTGTCAGTGAGATATCTGTCTTTATAAAATTCATCAATATTCTTAGAATATGTTAGACTTTGATGGAATGTGGGGAACGGATTGTCTTAACACTAGGTTCCCTCCCTCTAACCGGCCGCTTGCGGGATACACACCTCTATTTACGAACACTATGGTTACCTACAAAATTATGTTGCCTATTAGTTAATATGAAAATTACTAATAAATCCAACATATGAGGCCGTCGTGGCGCAGGGCCTGGCTTGTGACTGTAAAGCGACGGTTGCAGGTTCGAACCCCACTTGGAGGAATAAATTATTATGAATTAATATTTTCATTTCTACGCTTTAGTAACCTAGGCGGCGTTGAGTTCCGCCACTCAACAAAAAAATGCCTCTCTGCCTCGAAAAAATCCGCGGAAAATGGGAAACGGAGGATCTTAACACTAGGTTTCATCTGCCTACCCATATATCAATATGCGGGATACAGCGTGAAGCTTTTTTAACCCTTTGCACTCCAGCGGATTTATTTTTACGTTTTTAATGTCGCAAATACGGCGACAACGGAGTGCGAAGGGTTAACTTATAAATCTTTAGATAAATATACAGGTACAGTTATGTGAATATATAATTTATCTTTTACGTTTAATGGTTAGAATGTGACATGTTCATTGCAACGTCACTTCTAAGCACACATTATAGAAGAGGGCATATACTCCTACTTAAGACGTGGTCCAAGTTAAAAGCCACTGTCAAATAAAAATTCTATATAATTTATGTTAATATTACGTTATAAACAAAATCGACAATTTTTTTGTGTTTTTGTAATTTTCCATGTGAATTTTCAAGGGTAACATAAATTTAATTTATATATAAATAAAAAAAAGAAAAAAATATATTACAAAATTATGTTCAACAGAAGATAGTAAATTTAATATTGATATAGTAAATTAATTTTGAAATAAAAGTCAGTTTTACGGGGATGCGAAATACAGCACACATCAGGGTAGGCATAGAGAATCTAGTGTTAAGGCACTCCGTTCCCCACGGTATGTTTAACTAATTGTTACACCAAACCGCCCGATCTCATAACCTCCACCGACCCCACTCCCCACAAGTTGAGGAGCGCTGGACTCTTACGGTTTTTACACGAAACGCGCCACGACGCGCCGTGACGTGCCCGTCAGCCAGATGTTATGCCGCAACGTGAACGCCTCTATAGCAGAGTAAACTCGCGATATTTTTTATGTAAATAGACTACTGCTATTGAAATCGGCATTTTTAATGCACATATTAAAATGTAACTTTTAAAATTTTCATATAGAAAATATAATTTTTATAGGAAGTTAGAGTTAATAAAATATTAATTTTATTAACTCTATAGTTCAGTTTAAAAGAATGTTATTTTATTAAACGGACAAATATAAGAGAGACTGTTGTTATGCAAATATCAAACACGGATAACAGACTATAAAAAGGCGCCAATCTTTTTATAATAAAAATCAAAAGACATACTTATTATATGAAATATTTATTTTTGTTGTAATAGTCAACAATGCTACAGATTAAATAAATATTAATTATTTCGATCGATATTTCAACAATTGTTGTTTTTGTTCAAGTCTTATTCTACACTTAAGAAAGAAAAATACTTATTTAGAAAACGTATAAAAAAAATGAATCCCACTGCGTTCAAATTTTTATACGTTTTCTAAATTATAGAAAATATATAATTTTTATATTAATTAATATTTTTTATAGTAACATAATGCAATTTCAATTGAATAAGTTAAAAACTGCATTTAATCGTCAAGCTAGAATGATTTTACAGTAGTGAAAATATAATACTTGAAAATACATATATATATTTTATTGTTAAACTGTCACTTGTGCAACACTCACTGAGTATAATGTTTTAGTATTATTGTTAAACTTAGTCCATATAGTTTATTGAGAATATTTGCACAATATTCAATATAAAATCATCTTCATAAAGTATCCCGCAATCAGCAGGGTAGGTAGGCGGAGGAAACCTGCTGTTAAGACACTCCTTTCTCCAACTATCTGCTAAATTCTGGAGGCATTACGTGCTGAGTGGCAGAACTCAACGCCGCGCTTTGCCTCTACACCAGAACGAAGAAATGACAATATATATTTAAAAAAATATTTCATTTTCTCGAGTGCGGATCAAACCAACAACTTGTCGCGTTTACAGTCAGACTGGCGAAAATTATGTTTTAACCCAAAAATATTATCGGAACTTCTACATTCCTGCTTTTTTTCTAGTATCGTTGAAGTTTCATAGTCTATGTATTATACAATAAACAACAATAAGTATATTAAGTTAATTATTCAAACAATGATAGCGTAGTACCGCCTTGACCTTTTTATGCACTTACTAGTGCCGTTTGCCTACCTATTTACTGAAATCGATCGTTAATCTACCGTCTACACATCAAGTGAAGCTGAACTATATATAAGAAAGTTATATTAACTTAAACGTGTCTCGACATTTAGCCAAGTTATGAATGGGGTTGTATTTAATTTTGTCTGTTGTCCAATATTACGTAGAGATATAATGTTAATGTTATATTTGTAAAAATGTCTTGTCACAAGTTCTTTGTGAAATAATTATATAAGCAAATTAACAGAGGCCGTCGTGGCGTAGGGGCACGAGGGTGATGTGACTGTAAATGTTTACTTTATTTATATTTTCGTTTCTTCGCTGTGATATCGAAGCAAAGCGCGGTGTTGAGTACCGCCACTCAACACGCAATACCTTCAAAATGCGGCGGAAAATGGGGAACTGTGTGTCTTAACACTAGGTATCCTCAGCCTACCCTGCTGTGTGCTGGATAAAGCGTGAAGCTGGTTTTATAAGAATATATGTTAGAATACCTCAAACAATAACAAAAACTAACAAAACTATTTAAAATACTTTCAAAAATAGTTTATTACTGCGTGCCAATAAATAAAAAATTTACTTCATCTTTGCCATTTAACCAACCCCTAGACATTACAATATAAGTGATATTATTAACTCGATATATAGAAAATCCATCAAGTTATTTGCGTAGTATCGATTTGTTATGAAATTTCAAAAGAGCTCGACTCTCAGTAAATTATTCATTAGGGGTCATATCTACTTGTCCTTCTCCACTGCCTATTGTTTTTAGTGGAAATCGAGGACGATAACGAGAGATATTTAGGCATTTTTTTTATAAAAAAAAATATATTATTAGAAATGCGTATAACGAAATACACACCCTTAAAATGAAGGTAATCTAACCCAATATTATTATTATTCGTGATAAAAGGCGGTGGTCTAGTGATTTTGCAAACTAATAAAAAATATTTCTAATTTAGTCTTGTTCCTCCTCTCACGCAACAGGGTAGGAACTTCAAGACTTTTTCCCTGCTTACTGCCGTCGCTGCCTTTTTTTACCAGTGCGAAAATGAGAATAATTTCAATATAATCATTTAATTTACGCCAGACGTGGCGCCGTGGTATGACTGTGTGATTGTAAACGCGAAAAGTTCCCGATTCTCACTCGATGAGGATGTAATATTCAATATTTTCATTTTTCGTCACTGGTAACGATTCAAAACAGGGCGTTATGTCCGCCACTTAACAAGCAATACGCCCAGAACACGGCGGAAAATTGGAAACGGAAGTGTCTTAGTGTTCCCTTTTTCTCTTCCCATTTTCATTTTTTTTATGGCACACAGAGTGAAACTAATAAAATATGTAATAATTATTCACCTGAGTCCCCACTCAGTCACTCATAAACGAGTATGTATGTAACCTATAACTAGTGAAAACATATAAAAGTAATAAAACATCGTGTTCAAAGTAACAAACAACTTATATTCTTTGTTTCTTGTCATGAAAATATGCAATCGATATGCAACAGCTAATTAATGAGTTTCTTCTTACATTTGAAGTGTGTCCCTTGCAGTTTTACGATTCTATTGTTATTGTTGATATAACAGTCCGCGCACAGCAGGGTAGGCTGAGGGAACCTAGTGTTAAGACACTCCGTTTCCAACTTTCCGCCGAATTCTGGAGGCATTGCGTGTTGAGTGGCAGAACTCAACGCTGTTGATTTAACAGTTACTTAAAAATAACTTATTTCTAATTATAAATCGTTAAGTCACTCTGTTCTCCACTTTCTGCCTCAATTCGATACACTGCATGTTAAAGGAACTCAACGCTGATTTGATCTCTACCTAAACAGCAAAATGAACTTAGGTGTTGTGATTTCTCGTAGTTACATTGGTAACATTTTCAAATACAATTATGTCAATTATAATAAAATTAATAAATATATGCGTTTATAATCCAGAATTCGGCGGAAAATAGATAATGGAGTGTCTCAACACTAGATTCCATCTGCCTATCCTGCTGTGTGCGGAATATAGCTTCACATTGTATTCCGCACACAGCACGATACGCAGATGCGCTGCGGTCGTGAAGCTGAAAAAAAAATATTATAGCATTTATTTCTGATACCTTATTATTACAAAAACATTAATTAAATAAGTTTAAATTCAATTATTGTATAATTTATTTAATATACAATACTTAAGGAAAACGGAGTATATGAGGTTCCAGGTTCCCTAGGATACGGCGTGCAGCTAAAAAAAACCAGACCTACGTTATAATAAAACTACGAAACGATTGTAAACACAGTTGTAACTTGTAAAATACATTTGTTATTTAGGACCATACGCGTAAACTTGATAAATTGAAAACACGCGTCGAATACTAGGCCATTCTTTTATTTTTAGGTAATCTCTTATTGATTGTCGTTTGACGCGATCTGTATTTAATAATTTTGAACTTTGAAACTAAACCAGTCTGGTACTGTGGTTTCTTTTAAATAAAAGTTATAAAATATTCTTGATTATACTATATAATATATAATTGCACTATACATTATATGAGCAGTATTTACGACCATATATACTTACGGTTTACACGAAAATAAATATTATTCTATTTGATTATATTATAAGAATATTATAAATTGTGTATTTTATTTTACTACAAAGTTAATATTTTACTTTTAGCTTCACACTATATCCTGAATATAATAGGGTAAGCAGAGGGAACCTGGGAACCTATTGTTAATACATTTCGTTCTGATCTTTCCGCCTAACTCTCGGGGCATAGCGTATTACCTAAGCTGGAGCGTATACGTCGTTACCAGAACGGTAAAATGAAAATATTAAATATTTCTTTTCTTTGAATGGAAACTATCGCGTTTACAGTCATAGCCTTGTAACCCCACGCCACTATTTTAATCAAAAATGAATATATAAAACTATGTACTAAATTCTCTGTTTTCTATAAACGTAGTTTTTGGCAGTGATTGATAATAACATAATTTTTAGAGGACATTTCCGTAATCATCGACTACCACGCTTTGAATCAATCTTTGTTTAGTAAATATATGCGTACGTGTGATTGACCGATAATATAACGTGAAGCTTGTCAATTCTCCTTAGGGCAAACTACAGCTTAGACAGGAAATTATAGAATGATCTTCCATTCAAGTGTTTCTAATTCGATTTTCTTTTCAAAATCAATTTTAAATTTTTCGCTGTCATTAATTCATAATATTTTAATACTAAAATAAATATAAAAAATAGGTAAGTTTATTACAAATTATATAAAAGTAAATAAGTAAATAAGAAACCTTGAAATATTCGCACAGTACATTTCAATTTTATACAAATACTTAACGTACTGATCAGTTACTTAGTATCGTTAAAAGAAATAGTAACGGACGGAATAAAAATGTATGAACGGAGATTAACTCTTATAACTACTTTAATAGGAATAAATAGTTTACCAATAAATCAATAATTATCGATAAATAACGGCCGTTGCGTAACATAAGCTCGAATCTGGAGCTTTATATATTTCGCCCTCACTGCATTGTATTCTTTAAGATATTTATTTGTTTAGATTCACCAGTGGTAATTACAAATATATGTAAAATATTATTATTATTAAAAAAATAGCTTCACGCTGTATTCCGCACACAGCAAGGTACCCCAATTCCGCAGATTTTTTCGAGGCACTGCGTTTTAAGTGGCGGAACTTAACACTGGGCTTTTGCCTTGGTGCCAGAGCGAAGAAATAAAAATATAAATTTAAATAAATATTTAATTTCCTTGAGTGGGAATCGAACCCACAACCAGTCGCGTTTACAGTCACACTTTGTTCCTCTGCGCCACGATTGGCTTCTGCTCTGCACAATACTGCAGTGTAAACTTTAAGATATGAACAATACGATTTATATTTCTGGTTGGTTTATTAATATAAATATGGTCTTGTCTACTGTGCACATTCAAAATGGCCTCGAAGGTCGTCTCTTACTATCTGCAAGCTTATACGTTGATAATTTTTTCAAATGTCAAACTTACATCACTTGTAATTAATGGCGCCGTTAACGCAGAGTTAAGTATTAGCTTGAGAGATTTTTTTGGCATATAGGCAGAGTGAATCTAGTGTTACGACACTCCGATACCATTAAGACACTATCGTTCTCAATTTTCCGGCGAATTTAAAAGGGATTGCGTTACCAGAGCGACGAAATTAAATTACCTCGAGTCGGTATCGAACCCACAACCTGCGCTTAAAGTTGAACGCTATTGCGTTTGCGCCACAACTAGACATACCCCGCACCTTATATTAAATGAACTGTCGAAAATTTCAGCTTTCAACAACGTGGAACTACTCAACCGATACATGTATTATTTTCTTGACCTCATTAAAAGGAGATGAATGAAATAACTACACAATACCTTGACACATCAAAATATTTTATACAGCACCTAACGTTTTAATTAACAGTGTGTTCACATTCGCACGTATTAAATATTTTGTCGGGGGTTTCTTTGCGTGAAATAACTAACTCAAAAGTCACTCGTTTTAATAATTAATTACTACACTCCGTTTCACATTGTCCGGCGAATTCTGGAGGCATTGCGTGTTGAGTAGTGGAACTCAACGTCACGCTTTGCCTCGACACAAGAGCGATTAAATAAAAATATAAATATTATAATCATTTTCTCGAGTAGGTTTCGAACCCACAACCAATCGCGTACAGTCAAGTCACACTTTGTATCACTGCGCCACGACTGGTCTCAATAATTACTAAATCTAAAATTACCGTGGTGGTAAAATGAAAATAAAAACGAACGTCTCAAGGCAACATGCAAAGGACTAGCGTCGTCAGTTGAAAGCCGGCCCGTAGAAACGTTGAGCAATTAAGATCTTTGTTACTTTAATTTATTGATGTCAACTATCAGACGACCGTTCTAGAGCGACGCCTTTGTGTTCTGGGATATTGTATTTTTGTAACTTGTATTGGGTGGGTCGTGGGTTCTAATACGGATTCGGAAAATGTGTTTGCTATGATAATATTTACGATTAGTTGTTTTGGTGAGAGTGTACGATGTTTGGGTTCGTCATTCAATAAGGATTTTTTTTTAAATGTAATGGAGAAATATATTTATTTTGTTCTCTTGTAGAGATTCATACGCGCCTTCGCTGCCTTGAACTTATTTTTATATTTTAGCTAAAGTATAATATAGATTTTTTATAAAAATCCTAAAGTCCTTTCTAATACCTCTAAGAGTATGACTACAAAGTCACATAATAATCGGTTGAATAGCTTTGGTGTGTAAACATAACACGCAATCTTACACTCATATTTATAATATTAGTATAATTAAGAATAAAAAAGTATGATTATTTTCTCTCAGGTATCAGCAAATTATCCGGCGAGGGCAAACACCTAGCAGACCCCGAGGTGCTGAGGCGGCTGACGTCGTCCGTGTCTTGCGCTCTCGACGAAGCCGCCGCCGCCCTCACCAGGATGCGGAGCGACCAACCCCCCGCGCACCACCGCCACCACCACCAGGACAAACCGTGAGTTATTGAAGAATTGAATATAATCCTGGTATATAGGGAAATGTATCAACTTTTATATAGAAATCTGTTTCGATCAAACACAAGTGATTGACAGACGATACACAGACAAAATTATTGAGCAGGGATGGTTAGGGAAGAGAAAAATCTTCAAATTTCTATAGTAACGACATAAAATAAGATTTTACTAATGATTTGTGGTCGTAGAGTCCACGCAAACAAATACAAAAAAGTCAAATAATTTTGTTTATAATAAGAAGTTACATGCTTCATTTTTTGAACACCAAATTATTTGCCACCAGTTCACTCAAGTTCGTGTCTCAGACCTGAAAAGAACAGGCGCAAGAGATTCAGCGGGACTTTTCTTTTAAATCAATTGAAAAGAAAAGTGCCGCTAAAAATCTATTCATGATTATACATTTCACGTGTATGATCATTAATGATGTAAAAATTATTTATGTTCTAATGAAATTCCAAAGTCTTGTTAAGTATTACATAAAATCCACTCGAAAACTTTCTCCGAGAGATGAGATGTTGCTGCCGACACAAAAGAGGCATCCTCGATTTTGTCTATGAACTGGTTTAAAAAACGTTTTTGATCTTTTTGATGGTATAAACAATAGGCAAAAAGCGAATTAACTTTCCTTTTGTTAGATGTATTGATTTGCTAATGTTGACCACGAAGGAGAGAGTTAAATTGGTCATTTAAAATAATATCTATGTATAATATGTGTAATATTTGTTTAAAAATTTTAAGTTTTTGATACTAGAAGCTATATTTTAAATGAAATTAAAAAATAATTGAGTATGAAGGAGATAAGGTTTGGATAAAGTTATATAAAATGAATGAAACTTAAAATATTATTGCTAATTATGCCTTGTAACATTTTTTGACAATACAGTTGGTATTCTTGAGGACTGAATTTTAAGTTGAGAATAAATTACTTCTTTTGTATGCACGGTGCGTTCGTAACGACTTTGATTGGGGAACTTGCTGTGTATTTATTTTATCTGTCCGCGTTTGAGCACAGTGGGCCTGGGTCACGACGATAACACACTGGGAAATTTGTTAATATTCGTAAAAACAAAATAAATAATTTAAAATAAAATTTATTTTAAGCAATGGCATCATGTCTATTGTTTATTATACATATTCTTAGTCATTTTTTGAATATTTTGTACGAAATGCACAATTGATTGTTTACATAATTATGCTGTATATTTTGTTGTTTCAAAACGTTGATTTTAAAAAGTTAATTTTTTTATTGTTTGGTGCATAAATTTGTAAATTGCAAAATTTTGTTACTTTTTCTATTTAACATGGAATGTATATGTATGTCATCACAATCGACACGATCTTAACTCATACTTCCTTATTTGTGTACCGATTTGAAAAGTTTAAAAATGTATGATGACACTCCGAGATTGAGTCACAGCGCGCGGCCGCCTCTCGCGCCGGCCTCGGTCGAGCCAGCTCCCGGGTCGACGCGATCGAGGCGACGCCGACGATGATCATCGAAGCTTTGATCTTATCTGATAACGTTTAGTATCGATAAGACGTGGCCGTGGGCTGTGCGTGTGGGGTGTAACGGGTTGTGTGGTGTGGCAGCACGCAGTGCGGGTCGACGGCGACGGGCACGACGGGCGCGGGCGCGGCGGGCGCGGCGGAAGGCGCGCCGTCGCTGGCGGAGGCGTGCTCGGACGGGGACGTGGGCACGGTGCGCAAGCTGCTCACGGAGGGCCGCAGCGTGCACGAGACCACGGAGGAGGGCGAGTCCCTGCTTTCGCTGGCCTGCTCCGCCGGCTACTACGAGCTAGCGCAGGTGTTGCTGGCCATGCACGCGAGCGTCGAGGACCGGGGTATCAAGGTGATATAATTCTATTATTTATTTTGTGTTCAGTTATGTGTTTAATCTTTGATTTTTTATGTTAGAATCTAGCAGGCGGCGCAAGCGCTTTAGGGCAGCGTCTGGTTATAAACGCGATGGTCGAGAGTTTGATCGCCGCGCGGAGGAATGTTTCTATTTATATTATTTTTATTTCCTCGTTATAATTGACCGTTCCGCCTCTCAATACGCAATGTCTCGAAAATTGAGCGATACGTCATATGGTATGCTGCAAAAAGCGTAATACCACTTTTATGTTGGAATAAAATTTATCAGTATAAAATATAATTTTAATCCTGATTTCACGCCGTTGTGGCCCAGGGACACAAGAGTGAGACTGAAAAGCGATGGTTGTGGGTTCGATCCCCACTCGAGAGAATGAATTATTAATTCTTAAAATCGCTGTGGCACGAAGGCAAAAGCTCAGCGTTGAGTTCCGCCACTTAATACTTAATGCGTCGAAAAATTTGGCAAAAAGTGGGGAATGGAGTGCTCCCTCTCCCAACACTGCTGTGTGCGATGTTTGAAATATATATTTATTGTAACATACCGATGACTTGCATATTGTGTTGTATTATTCGAAAAAAATCGATGAAAATAAAGAATTTATAATATTCGCAAATCGTAATCATTTAATTTGTCGCTAATATATATTTATGTATAAAGGCTAACAGGTCTTAAAGTTATTTATGTTAACATTTTACACTATATACATACATATGTTAATCACAATACTCCGCGTGTTTGTGGTGAATGAACTTTTGGACGCCGTTTTTTCGACGACGACGACGATTCCAAGTGTTCCAAACACTTGGAATTATTATGAATGATTTTTTATCAAGTTATTTTAATATCCAATAAGATTATTCATTTTTTATCTTTTGTTGTTTATCTCTGACTTAGTCTGTCGTCATTATTATATATATAGGAATTTTTAATATTTTTAAATTGTAATTCCACACTTAGTAAATAAAAATACTTCTTTAGAAAATGTATAAAAAATTTAACGTAGCGGGAGTCGAACCCGCGCGATCGAACTACGTCCAAATTTTTATACGATTTCTAAATAAGTATAGCATTTAGTATAAAATGATATTAATTAATATTGTTTGTCGATTACTATAAACCTATCTTTTTTTGTCAAATATAAGTGAAAATAGTAAGATAGTAGAATAAAAATCTTTGTTATTCGCGATTATTACACATTTTAAATGAATATATTTTAGCGAGATTAATTGCGTATATTTAGTATTATACATTTATGGAAACTCGATGTTTCTAACTTTATCAATAGTCCGTAGTCGCGGGTAGACTGAGGTGGCATTCGTCTGTCAGTCCATATAATTACTATATACGGGATTTATCCGGTTATATAGTTTCATTTAAAAGTATATTAATATATTACTATATTGTCAAATTTCGCTCTATTCATTAACCTTTATTTACATTGTATAACAAAAAATTATTATCATTATTACATATACTCAGACCTAAATTTGAGCTAAGTCTCTTTTTACTCATCAGAACTGATATCCAAGCTTAAGTGTTTAGCTTAATTTAGGACTAACATTACTATAATTTTTTGTATCAATTAACGATTTCAAGGGCTGTCGTAAAGTTTAAAGATTTGTATTTGATTTTAATTTTTTCATAATATGTTATTCAGGGAGACTGCACCCCCCTAATGGAAGCAGCCAGCGCCGGCCACGTGGACATAGTGCGGCTACTCATAGCCCACGGTGCGGATGTTAACGCCGTGTCCGGTTCCGGTAACACGCCGTTAATGTACGCGTGCGCCGGCGGCCACGAGGAGTGCGTGCGCGCCTTGCTGGAGAACGGAGCAAACGTAGAGGACCATAATGAGAATGGGCACACGCCTTTGATGGAGGTTTGTTTTTGTGCTGATTGGTTATTATTTGTAATGAAATATTGATTTCCTAGTTAGATGAGTAAAAAAAACTGTTTATTTTGTTGACAAAATGTTAAGAAAAATTAAATGATAATTTAAAAATCTTACGTACTACTTTTTAACTTATCTTAACATTAGGTTATTTCTGTTAACCCCGCTATAGGCGGGACACATGTTAAGCTATAAAAAACAATAATAAACAATTTCAAAATTTCTAGGCCGCTTCAGCCGGTCACGTGGGCGTAGCGAAGATCCTTCTGGAACACGGCGCCGGCATCAACACGCACTCCAACGAGTTCAAAGAGTCCGCCCTGACCTTGGCCTGCTACAAAGGGCACCTGGACATGGTGAGGTTCCTGTTGGCCGCGGGCGCGGACCGGGAACACAAGACGGATGAAATGCACACGGCGCTGATGGAGGCCAGTATGGACGGGCATGTCGAGGTTGCCAGGTTGCTGTTGGACTCTGGTGCGCAGGTCGGTTTTTGGTTATTGAGGGACAGAGGTTATAGGAAAAACTAGCTCTTACCTGCGCCTTCCCCCGTATGGGCGAATGAAAATAGCGAAAAAATACTTAAAATTTTATACTTTCCATATTTTTCAAGTTTTTTTTTTTGAAAAATGCCCGTTTTGTTTTTCTTTAAACGTCGTTACATACTATATGTGCTGCTTTGTTTCTATTCAGCCATTTTTATTCTATGGCGCATTAATAGTGTTGGACTATGAACGCGACAGTTGTGGGTTCAATTCCCACTCGGTGGAATGTATTATTTTAATTGTTCTCTATAACTGAAAAGTTACAAAGCGCGGTTTTGAGTTCCGCCATTCAACATGCAATGTTTCGAAAATTAGGTGGTATCTGGTGACAGTGTCTTAATTCTAAAATTTTAACCACATTCTAGTGTTAGGACACTCCATGCTATATTACACAATTTGGAAGTAAAACAATATACATATATTAATATATACAAAATATAATATCCAGGTGAACATGCCCACGGATAGCTTCGAATCGCCCCTTACGTTAGCAGCGTGCGGTGGTCACGTGGAACTGGCCATGTTACTGTTGGAGCGCGGTGCCAATATCGAGGAGGTCAACGACGAGGGCTATACGCCACTCATGGAGGCTGCCAGAGAGGGTAGGTTTTGTTCGTTTGTTGTTTTTAGGGTTCCATAGTTCAACAAAAAGCGGAGCCCTTGTAAGACCAAAAGCAGCGTACATTTAATTTTCTAAGTAGATGCAATAAACAATACGAGCAGCGTATGTATGCCCATGTCATATCTTGTATGAAAATTGCCGCATTATCAGAGCCTGTGTATGAAATTTGGCATGGAATGAAAACTTATAATACATATAAAAAAATGAAAATGTATTGATATATTAAAGACAAAAACGATTACAAACTTATATTTGTAGTTGACTTAAGTTGATCAGCTTTTATGAGTCACGGTCCAGTTAAGTTAGTAAAAACCATGATAGTGGCCAACCCTGCAGTGCGTGGGGTACAGCTCGAAGCTGATTTAATCTTTTTTAATTAAAGTTTAATCTGACGCGCACTTGAACGGTTTTTTTATTGATATAAATTAAAATTGTCTCATAATATACATGGTACCACAGCAATGGTTGAATAGGTAGCGAAGACTGTGTTAAGTTCTAAGTACATTCTATATTAATACTAATACAATTATATATTAAGTACCCTTATTTTTATATCCAAGCACAGTGCTCTATTGTACATCTACTACAATATTGTATAGTCTATGTTGCAGTAAACAAAATATTTGTTTACAGTCCATTAACCAATGTTTTCTTTATCCTCAGGTCACGAAGAAATGGTAGCCCTCCTACTAGGCCAGGGGGCTTCAATCAACGCGCAGACTGACGAAACGCAAGAAACAGCGCTCACACTGGCTTGTTGTGGTGGTTTTTTGGAAGTGGCCGATTTCCTTATAAAGGCCGGTGCCGATGCTGAACTGGGTGCGTCAACGCCACTCATGGAGGCGTCCCAGGAGGGGCATTTGGAACTTGTGCGGTTAGTTTTTATTTGAACCTGATAAACAGACTAATATATCTGTGATAAATGAAAGATTTTTATTTTCCGACTTTGGTAACAAAACAATGTGGGACATTGAACTTTGCCATTCGACACTTAATGTCTCGAGAATTATAAGGAGAGTGGGAACTGTCTAACCAATACATTTCCTAGATCTTCTTTATGTTACTAGTTACTAGTTGCATGAAGTTATAAAAAAATATTGATAAAACTATAGATATTCGTGCTCTTTCTGATGTTTGTAAATTATTATTTTTATTCTAAATAGCATTTCCTTAGTTTATTAGGTAAACAAAATCTGTTGGTAAAAAACTCGTTATGTATAATTAAACGACATGACATGACAATCACATTGATAAATTCATTTAATCTATATATTATATTTATTTTTTAACTTCTGTAGATACCTGTTACAAGCGGGTGCGGACGTCCACGCCCAAACGCAAACTGGCGACACGGCGTTAACCTACGCTTGCGAGAATGGCCACACGGATGTAGCGGACGTGCTACTGCGTGCTGGTGCCGTGCTAGAGCATGAGAGTGAAGGGGGACGTACGCCGCTCATGAAGGCGTGTCGGGCTGGCCACTTGTGCACTGTGCAGTTCCTTGTTGGCAAGGTTATTGAGTATATATACTGTTGATATTAAATATAAGTTGCATTACGGAGGAAAAGGAAATAATTTAGGAAATGTATAATAATAATTTGCTAAATGCCACCTTATTATCAATATTTTACCATAAGCAATATTAATTTGTTCAATGACAATTATAGCTATATAGATGTAAAAAATATGGTTAGAATTTTCGAGTTCACCTCCAATGTCCAAATCCAATGTAGTGTCAAAAGAAAAATCTGTTTCTTGCATCTGGTTCTCGATGCACCTCTGTAGGGCGCCGACGTGAACCGCATGACGGCCAACGGCGACCACACGCCGCTGTCGCTGGCGTGCGCGGGCGGGCACGCGGACGTGGTGAAGTTCCTGCTGGCGTGCGACGCGGACCCCTTCCGCAAGCTCAAGGACAACTCCAGCACGCTCATCGAGGCGGCCAAGGGCGGCCACACCGCCGTCGTGCAGCTGCTGCTCGATTATCCCCACTCCGTCATGTTGCCTAGAGGTATGTATTTGTCGTTATTAAATTAACATGTAGTTAACTTTATTTTATTGAAATTTATACGTGTATATGTTCAGTCTCCACTCGGGGGTATGATTAGATTCATTTTATTTTCAATCCCCATTTTGTCCACCGAAATCAGAACATTGGACGTTCAAGTTGCAATATTTCAGAATTTGCGCATAGTGGGGAACAGAGTGTCCCTACAGTAGGTAAACTGAAAATAATTAAAATGAATAGTAATTTATATTTTACACTTTATTCATACAACGGAACGTGCCACCAGGTAACACAGGCACGGAGGACAACGGAGGTCTCAGTTCAGCTCAAGCGGCGGCGCTCGGCCTCAGCCACGCGCCCGCGCCCGGCGCGCCCTCGCAGCGCGCGCTGCTGCCCGCGCACGCGCCCCTCGCGCACCCGCACCCCCACGCGCACCCGCACGCGCAGCACCCGCACGTGCATGTTCACGCGCATCCGCAGCAGCAGCAACCGTTGCAACAGCAGCAGCAGTTACAGCAGCACCCAGCGCAGGAGATGCCACCTAACTTTGCGAAAGTCTATTTGGATGGTATGTTTTAGTTTATGTATTTAAGTAAGTTATAAAAAATATTACAGCAGATTTGAATTTCAACGCTCTTTGGTATGTTAGCCAAGACAGTAAGTTATATACAATATATTTTGTATATTGTATTTCTTACGTATGCTTTGTAAGGCCGTAATAACACTACTCGTACTCGTGAAGTCCTAGCTGGAGTTGATTGCAGTGAGAAGTATGTAACCACACACACATGCAACTCCT